>JAOSBN010032969.1:0-16138 GCA_027563595.1 Erythroxylum suave
TGTGAGGTGTTTGTAGTGATTGATCGTAGCTCACCCTTATCATAGGATATGTACCGGAATGACCTGCGGGCGTCCCGATGTGTACCCTGTGGTAAGGGGGCGCTACATTATGAAATGTTGTTAATTATTTAAATCTATTCTTCAACGAAGCAATTGTCATTTCCACAACAACTAGAAAGTAATTAACTATGAAAGAATCCTCAGTTGATTGTATTTCTTCATTGTGGCCAATTTCATCAAATTGTCTTTTCTTAATAATACAACATCTAGTTGGAAATGTAAGCTCTACATTCATCTCATATGCCAGACTTTTTGCAATATTCATACTAGAGCTAAACCTTTTAATAAGTGTAAATTGCATCATGTTTAGAGCATAGTTTATATGTGTTTAGCTGTTAATTCGTTTATTTAGTATGTGTTTTGGTTAGAATTTTATTAGTTTTTTAATTATTTATGTTTTGTGTATTTTATAGGTTAGTATAAGCTTTTGAGTTTAAATATTATGTTTTTGAGGTACCTTAATGTGTTGTGTTAGTATTTCAGGGTCAACCATCAAAGAAGGAAGGAATTTTGGAAGACATTCGGGCCCAAAAAACAGCCCAATCTTGGCAGAAGGCTTAGATGGGGCACTGATTGTGGCATGCATCATGCAAATACGCAGTTGCTTATGACTTCACATTTCTAGAACCTTTTAGACCTTTTGGACCCCGGAAAGACCCTAGGGTTACCCAAAACATAAAAGACTATTTAAAGAACACTAAGAGGATCACAAAACAACTTTTGTCATCAACCTCACTTGAAACCGTAAAGAGAGAATACCGAGAGAGAGAAAGAAGAAGAAGAAGGAAGAGGAAGACAAAGCTAACTCAATGTGCTTCCCAGATTAGGAGGTTTCCTGACATCGTTGGCTTCCATAAGCTATTCTAAGTAATTATTTCCTTTTCATTTCGATTTTTATTTATGTATAAAATTGAGATGGATAGTATGATGATAGGATTTGAAATATTAATGATGTTATAAACTCTCCTTCGGGATTTAATTTTATTTTAATGATAATTTAGTCGATTGTGTTTATTGGATGAATGTCGCGATTTGATTACATTCTTGCATAATTCGGTAATAAGCTAAGAGGTTGAACTAAATAAAAAATGATTAAATCGGAATAATGAGAGTTAGGAAATTTAATAAAAACCATGTCAAATCATATTGATAATTGTGTAGAAAGAGATCTTGTGTGATGTTCTGATAGTTTATTAGAGTGCTTCAAATCTAATTAAGGTTTTGGATTATTTATTAATTGAGAGATTGTAAATTCTATAATCTAATTAGGGTTTAAAATTAAGGGTTTAATGGTTATAATGAGAGAGAGTAATCAGCCCTAAGATAGTTTAGAACCGATACTCCATTGACACATAATCTACTAGGTTAACATTAATGATAAGTAAAATCCCTTTCTCATAAATTGGTAAATTCCTTAGGTTGATTTCTATTGTGATTGCATGGTGCTCACTTATTAATACTTTTGTTTTAATTTCTGATTTAATTGCATGAACTCAATTCTTATAATTAATTTATGCTATATCTTTTATTTTCAGTTTTATAATTTGTCTGGCCTTAGATTTTAAGATTAGGTTACTCTCCTTTCTCATAGAATTGACACCTTTAATACTATGTTTTGAATCATACACTTGAAAAATATTAAGGATTTATAAAATTAAAAATTACCTTGATCAAAATTTTGGCACCGTTGTCAGGGAGGTGTAAAATTAGTTTAATTCTTGTAGTCTAAGGCATTTCTTTATCTTTTGTGATTGTGGTACCCAATCATAAGAAGGAAAAAGAGTGTAGGAAGTTTGGGCAAAAGTCGAAAATATATTGATTTAGACATCATAAGACAGCGGTGAAGAATTTAGAAAATTAGATATCAAGAAAAGATAAAAGGAACAATAATGGAGGATATATATTATACGGAGCAAAGGACTTGTGGATTTCAATGAGCCCAAATTTAGTGAGGGAAATTATCATCCTTATATGAACACGTACACTTCGAGGTGATTCTATTGGTCTAACAATGTAAATACTCACGACATCAAGACCTATTAGGATTTCGACAAGATGAGTTCAGTTCATAGGATTCCAAATTGGAAAAAAAATCATGGATAAGCTAATAGACATGGAAGAGACCTAAAAGAGACTAGAAAGAGAATTTGGTCAAGCAACGAAAAATCATGCCTCTTTTATTCATAACTAGAGGTTCTAATGAGAAACTTTCTAATGAATTTTGTAAGAGAAATGTGGAAGACTCTTTGGGCAATATGGAATTACATTAATGAGAACAATATGAGGCTATCATACTTAGAAATGGGGAAGAGCAAGAAAAACTAGTGGGAAATCAATTTGGACCCCATCTTGTAGAAGACTAAGAGATGAAGAAAGAGGATGAAGTAAAGAATGACAACCCTCCTTATTATTATGTTTAAAATGTTTTATGGGTTAGTACAACTTTTGAGCTCAAATATTATGTTTTTGAGGTACCTTGATGTGTTTGTTAGTGTATTGGCTTCAATATCAAAAAATGAAGGAGTTTCAGAAGACATTCAGGCCAAAAAATGACCCACGATCATGGCTTGGTAGAAGAACCAAATATAGGCCATGATCGTGGCCTTCAGAACCACATTCGTGGCTTGTGTTAAGGAGATGCATAGTCACTTATGAGCTTTATGTTTCGAGGGACTTTTTGGACCTTTCAGACCCCTAAAAGACTTTAGGGTTACCCAAAATATAAAAAATATTTAAAGAACATTAAGAGGAGCAAAAAGGAGCTTTTTGCGTCAGCCACACTTGAAACCCTAAAGAGAGAATATCGAGAGAGAGAAAGAAGAACAAGGAAGAGGAAAAAGAGGAAGACGAAGCTGACTTGACGTGCTTCCTAGATCAGGAGGTTTCCTGTCTTCACTGCCTTCTGTCGTCTATTCTAACACATTATTTCCTTTTTGTTTCGATTTTATTTATCTATAGAATTGAGATGGATAGTATGATGATAGGATTTGAAATATTGATGATGTGCTAAACTCTTCTTTGGGATTTTATTTTGATTTAATAATAAATTATTTGATTATGTTTATTAGATGAATGTCGTGATTTGATTACATTCTTGCATAATTTGGTAATAAACTTAAATGATGAATTGAATAAAAAAAGATTAAATCGGATTAATGAGAGTTAGGTGATTTAATAGAAACAATCTCAAATCATATTGACAATTATGCGGAAAGAAATTCGGTGTGATGTTCTAATAGTTTATTAAAGTGCTTAAGATCTAATTAGGGTTTTAGATAATTTGTGAATTGAGAGATTGCAAATTCCATAATCTGATTAAGGTTTATAATTTAGGGTTTAATAGTTATGACTTGAGAGAGTAATTAGCCCTATGATAGTTTAGAACCGACACTCCATTGACATATAATCTGCTAGGTTAGCATTAATGATTAGTAAAATCCCCTTTCTCATAAACTGGTAAATTCCTTAGGTTGATTTCTATTGCGATTTCATATTGCTCACTTGTTAATACTTTTGTGTTTAATTTTGATTTGATTGTTTGAACTCAATTCTTGTAATTAATTTTTGTTGCATATTTTATTTTTAGTTTTATAATTTGTCTAGCCTTAGATTTTAGGATTAGATTACTCTTCTTGCTCGTGGGATTGACATCTTTTATATTATGCAACGAACTGTTTGCTTATGGAATATTAAGGGTTTATAAGATTAAAACTTACCCCAATCACCCTTTGTCTTCACCCTTTGACTTGGCATCATCACAAGATCTAGACAATTCCATCAAGACCAATCTTATTTGAGGATCTTGAAATTTAATAGCTTTAACATTTTTTATTCAACTCTCTCGATGAGTGTTAGATAATTATTTCATGGTTAAGCTTAAAACATTATCAAGTAAAACCTTTCACCTTTTATGAGAACTTGAAAATAATGCATATATGCATTGCACAGCTCTGAAAATGAAACAACTTTAACATTAGAGTGTGCTACATCACTAAGAGTAAGATTAAGATTATGACAAGCACATGGCACATATAATGCTCTCGGATTTATTTCAAGAAATCACTTAAAACCATTTTCATAACCTTGACCTCTTACATTATAAACATTAAGATCAAGAGAATTAAATGGATTCAATAATTCATTGAAAATTCCAAATCTAGATGTGTCATCTACCTTCAAGAACTCTAAAAAGTAATCATATTTTTTTATTTTTTATTTTACATATTTACACATCATACTAACAATATCATTTGTTCTTGATGGCTCAAATCTAGGGTACAATCAAGAATAATAGAAAAGTATTTCGCCTAATTAATGATCCCTATGATAGAACTTCTAACACTATGGGTCGATAAAGAAATCAACTCATTTTGAATTTTGTAACCAATGTAATGTAACATCCCGTTCTCATACTAAGGGTTAGAATCCTAAAATTTGATAGATGTGACATCAAAGAGAGATTTAGAAAATACATTTCATGCTTATGCATAATGATAGCATACACACACGCGCGAATTGTGATTTTTGCACAAGAAAATAATTGTTCATGCACTCATTTGACATTTTTCGGGTATAATTGATCTACAAATGTGATCATATTGGGAAATGTGAATTATATGTGTAAACAATTGAGTTGGAGTGTATAAGTAGTGAATTATAATTTTTGACAAATTTTGGGAATTTTTTGGAATTTAAGGGTATTTTTGCACTAGAAAAAATGTCAAGTGATAGAACAATTGATAAATGGTGGTAGAACTAAATGTCAAATGGTAGTAGAAATTTTAATATGTGACATTAAGATTTAATGACAAGTGTCATTGAAAATTTGGGAGAAATTTGGAAACAAACTGATTTCTAACAAATATGTAGTAGTGTAAGCAAGAAGGCATTAGCATTTATTTTTTATTATTAAGTGGTGAGTGTCATGACACCCACCAAGCTTTTAACCTCCTTGCTTATAACCCACGATTTACCTAATTAAATGATCATTTCCTTTGTCTTTCACTTAAACAAAATACTCTCTTCTTCTTTATTCTTTCAAGCCACGACACTCTTACTCTCACTCTCCTTACGTTGAGCTTGTGTTATCATCTTTCACCTTAAGACTTCAACACCTTGTTGCCTCCCTCATATTGATGAAAGACACTTTTATTCCATCATGTTCTTGCGTATATATAAGATGATTGTAAAAGAATTGGAGGAGCTAGGGTTTCATGGTGATTAAAGAAGCTTTGGGTAAATCAAGTAAGTATAACCATCACTCTTCTTTAATTGTTGAATGAAACATGTTATCACGATAGTTAAGTGTTAAATGATCATAAAATGAGGATGGACACATGCTAAAAACGTGAATGAGGAATGTGGTAGATTGAGGTCTTGATTTTACATGGATGATGATTAATGATTCATAAATTGATTTAGAGATGTTTTAGAGTTTGAATGAATCCTTAATAAATGTAGAAAGAAGTGCAGAAAAATTGAATGATGAATGGATATTGTTATGTTCTGTTTTTGATGGATAAAAACGTGGATCATTGGTTGTTTTAGGAATGGATTAGATTGGGTATGGAAGTTAAAGAGAAGGCAAGTATAGTGTCTTGAAAAGAGAAGAACTAGGATGAAAGTTTAGAGATAAAAAATAATGGTGTTTAACGTGGCTGGAATATGTTAGTTGTAACAATTCCACTGGATATGCTTCTGTAATTTAGCCATAACTTGTTCTGTAGTTATCCAAATGAGATAGTTTTTGATTTGGATTAAATTAGAGATATATGGATACATTTTTCATGAAGACATAGAATTCAAATTCTATGATTAAGATTTTCCAATTTTGACTTGAAGTTCAGTACTAGGTGTAGGAAAAAGTGCAGAAAAAACTGGATACGTATTGGGCTTTTGTTCTGTTTTCTTGATGAATAAATGTGGATCTCTTTGGGTGTTTTTGTGATGATGTAAAATGATTCTAAAGCTAAAGAAAGGGATTAATGTGGTGTCTTGAAATGTGAAGGATCAAGGTGATAGTTATAAGTGAAATGAAAGCGGAAATAAAGTTGAATATGTGTAGAAAATGGATGATGAATGCACATATATGTGTATGTTCTGTTATTAGTGTTTATGATCAATCATGGGCTATAAATTGTTTATGGATGATATTGAGTTGAAATGGAGTTAGAATAATGGATAAATGATGAGCATTGAACTAGAAATGATAGATTAAGCATGAGGAATTGAATATTGTAAGTAAAGGGTTAAAATTTTGATCTGAAACTTCCATGAATTTTCTGTACTGGTATAGAGAGTTTTTGACAAAGTTTCTTCATTCAAGTTATAGATCTTTCTTTAAGCTTTCCATTGACATAAAGTATGGAATTTTTGGACATTGAAATAGAGAGATATGACCATTACAAGTTTGTGATGCTGTATGTGATGGACATTCGGGACAGTTACATTATTTTGAAATTTTGACCCTTATAGAAGAAAATTTTGTTTTCTAAATCTTCATAAAAGTTGTATTTCTAGAAGTCCTCTTCGAAAAGGTCCTTGAATGACCTTAATCTGACATTTGTAGTAAAATTTATGCCCATTATATCAATTCAGGTCGGGCGGGGAAATGGAGGAAGGAAGAAGTCGCGATCGCGACTCTGCGCATTTTTCGCGTAAGTCATGATCAATGCGATTGCGACATCGCATATGTGACCCGCCGATTTCGCCCCAATCTAAACATACTCCACTGTTTTGGCCATAACTTTGTCGTCCGACCTCCATATGACTTGATTTTTTGAAGCATTGGATTCATAACACATTCCTCTATCTCTCCATAAAAATTTATAGTTTTTGGTTTTGACTCAAAAAAGATTGATCGAATCAAAGTAAGGGTATCGGTTGGAAGAGCATGAACCGGATATTTTACTGAACATGTTCCAGTATTTTGATGATATCTTGATGTGTAGGATTCCAAATGAGATAATTTTTAATTTGGAGTAAACTAGAGAAATAAGGATACAAATCATATGAAGAAGTCGAATTGTGATTCAGTCTCTAAAATGTTTAATTTCTGGATGGAAGTAGTGTATAACATACTGTTTTTGAATATGAACAACCCAAAAATGTTTGCGACATATCTTTTAAATTACTGAACCAAATTGGGTTATTTTTGTGTCAATGGAAAGATAAGACATAGAGGAAAACTTTTCTAGAAGAGAGTGTGACAAAATTACATCAGTTTTACTTTCTGATTGAATGTGAATTGTAGACTCAAAAGTTTGACTTGGAAAAAAAATTCTGAAGTGAGTCAATGAGAAAGGAATGGAGATTTTAATGGTTTTAGTGAGGAATAAACCTAAGTATAAATTATACTTAGATGAGTTTTGATATGAGAATGACTTTGTGATGAAATTAATGGTAAAATACTCGAAACTGTCATGAACATGCATTGTATATATTTCATTTCAGGCATGTGCATTATTAAACACTTATGATTGTACAAATTGTGACGTATGTGTATCTTGCATAAATGGGTTGTGCAGGTTAAATGTCCGCATTCAGGCTATCCTCAAATTTGGAAGCAAATGCTAATCTGGAGTGTACTATGAGTAGACCTAGACGGTCTCATTTCATTGTTTGTTTTGTGTGAATTTTGGTATTGATTGACTACTGAATGTCTATATGAATGTAATTGATTGTGTTGGTTTCCGGACAGGAGGTTCGATGATTGTGATGCTTGGTTGAGATATTGAAGTGTTGCTTGTATGTGAATGAGATGAACTAAGTGTACATAATTTGATGATAAATGTGTTTTGAATGAGCATTTGCACGTAAGTGAAAATGTGATTCTCAACTTAATGTTGAATGCCAGATTAAGGTCCGTTGATATGAGAATGTGATTATATGGAATCATGCAAATGTGATTGATGTATTTCATTTCATGAATGCATAAAACATAATGGCAGTTGTGACCAGAGTAGCTGCCGATCAGAGCTTAAAACTTAATGAGTGAAAAAGAGCCTCGAGCTCAAAAGTGATTCAGAGCCTCAGGGTCAACCTTTAATGAGCCCTATATGGGATAGTTATCAATGAGCCCTATATGGGACAGTTATCAATGAGCCCTATATGGGACAGTTTAGGCACTCGATTACAACAAAGTAACAAATGAAAAATGGGTCTCATGTGCATTGCATATGCATTATATAAGTGATTAAATTGTATTGAATGTGAAATTGTGCAATGATGTGAATTATGTGTTATGTGATTGGGTGAGCCATCGATGATGGTTACTCATTGAGTTTTCAAAACTCACCCAAATTTTGCAAATATTTTTCAGGATCAGAAGAATACTCCGTTAGGCAAACGGGAGTATCCCTACAAGATTCGAATAAGGGATAGAGGTCGGGATCAGTTTGTGTCTGCATTAGTGTTTTCCTATTTTTTTGTATAAATTTGTATTCCGTGATTTCTATAAAATAATGTATTCTGAAATTTTGTATAATGTGTATACAATGGTTTTTATGGTGGAATGTAAAGATATTATGACTAAAGTGTATTGTATTTGTAATGGGCCCCAATTGGCTATTAAAAATCTATTGATTGTATTGTGTTGATTGAAAATGTTTATGAATAAAAGTGAGCCCGAATTCGTTATTATTTTCGCATATGTTTGTTGTTGTTTCGAAAAAAAATATTTATACCGATTTTTGAATGATTGAGTGCTCTAGCATGCCACTCTCGTGGGGCTCAGACTCAGATATCACCCAAAATGTCCGTCACGTGTCTCGAGGGGTTGGGGTGTTACATATGATGATGATGAATTTCATTATTTTAAATACATCTAACATGATCTTGTATTATTACATCAAATTTAGGAATTATCTCAATCAATCCTAGAAAAATTACCATTATCATTTTGGTAAAGTTTCTCACTGGATCCTCGAAAAGCTAAATTATATTTAGCAAGATATTTCACAACATAAATTATTCTTATCAAAACTTGTCTTCAACGTTCTTTTTCCTTTACAATTTCTTGCGATAAATCTTTATCAACTGTTTGATTTTTTCTCAATCTTTCTCTTAATTCATTCTAAGTTCACATGTTAGTCAAATGCTAAATACAATTATCATGTTCTTTAAGTCTCTCACTGAGATGCTTCCAATCTCTAAATTCATCATTTGCTAATGCACTTTGTTTGTTATTAGATTACAATTAAACAATATACTTTATCTATATGTTTAGAATTAACCAACCATTTTCTATCGCTAATATTTGCTTTACTTAAATTTCTATAATAATAAGAATATGAAAAATGACTAGAGGTATTGTCTAAAGGAAATAAAAAATTCAATTCACTTACAGGCCCTTTTTCAACTAAAATATCCCTTGCTTTATTATCAAGATTATCCTAATTTCTAGGATTATAAATATCCAAGATAGGGCTTACTTGCTCATCCACCTTTAAATTTTCTAAAGTGGAAGCATTTGGTATGTGATCATGCTCACTCAAATTTGTAATATCTTCATGAATATGAATCTCATCACTTAAGTTTTCTTTATATTGTTCAAAATTACCTTCACCTAATTTCTCGAAACTCTCACTATAGGAGCCTACTCTTTTAATAAATTTGTTAATTTATCATTTTTGGGACTCTATCGACTGTTCTACTTGTTTTCTTTTTTTTGTTTTTTCATTTCCAGAAAAATGCTTTTAGGCAACATAATATAAACTAATTATAACACAATTGGACTAGAAAAAGAATAAAAGCATCTATATGGAACTGGAAGAAGTATGCAGGCATAACCAAACACCAATAACTTCATAATATGTCACAAAGATATTTCAATGGTATTATATTTGTGACAGAGGAAAAACAACAAAGTTTAATATCCAATATTAAAAATGAAAAAACAAAGAGCAAATTTTAATGATAGAGAAACACTAATTTCTAAAAATTTAAGAAATCAACATATTTAGGAGAAAATATAGTAAATTATATTCTAAGTTATTAAATATTCTAAGTTTCCCAAATCAAATGTTATCCTATTCTGTAAGTTGGGGAAATGATCGAATATTATTATTATTATTATTTTATTATCATGACATGTTAATAGAATCATATGAATATTTATAATAAAGGAAACCATTTATGTAGTCTTTGAATTGAGTAACTTAAATTATTTGATTTAGTCATATTATCACTTAAATTTTGTGAACTTTACAAGAACACAAATCCAAAAATTATTACATTCCTCGTGACAAAGTATAATGAAAATTATAATTACATAATTAAATAATTTATTAATGTTTAATTTTTTATAAATAATAATTAATCTAAAAATAATAAAGGAGAAACACAAATAAATACAATATCATTTAATATTAATGTTATGATTTAAAATGCTAATATAATGTCCACGTTAATGACAAATTATAAATTAATTATAACATATTCAAATATTTAATAAGCTAAAATATATTTTAAAAAAGAAAAAACTTTGCCTTTAAATTATCACTTAGAACTCAGAAGACAAAATCGTGAAAATTTTTTCCTGTCAATTTTTTAGTTAAAGTATCTTAGATTCATATGTTGATGAAAAAAAAATTAAAGGGTAAGAAATACACCTAAATACTTCAAAACTATTTATAAGTATAACAAGTAAACTATTTATAAGTATAACAAGTAAACGTTAACTTAACCATGGAAGTAGTAGTTAAGTTAACATTAACTTATTATACTTATAATATATAGCTTCCTTAGCTTCCAAGATAATTTGGGAAGCTTCTTACGTTCTCTAGCATTTATTACTCTTATGGAATAAATGTAAACACATTAACAACTTCTGAGATAATTTGGGAAGCTTCCATCGTTCTCTAACATTTATTACTCTTTTCGAATAAATATAAATACATTAAAGATGGCCCTCTTAAAAGCTATCTTCCAAGATTAAACTAACATTTATTACCTTATGATTGAAGATGGGGCCCTCTATTAGTTAGGTCACCTACCCATGGTTGGCACTAGCAAGTAGTAGAGCTAGAAGGAGGGTTTAAGGTGGCTAGTATAGAATTAGAGCTAGACTCAGGAGGTACAAGTGAAAGGCAGCAAGTGACAAGAGCTAGTGTAGTTAGTTTAATGTTATTGGAGCTAAGAAGAGAGAAGTGAATATGGGTGTTGAGAAAAGGTGGATATGCACCAAAGGAAGAGAATGGAGGTAAAAGGAGAGGTCTCGGAGCTTGAGATGTGCTCGCTACTAGTGAGAGAGGTCGAGAAGAATAGTTATTGAGAGAAAGATTCGATACCTTTACTAGTAAAGAGTTGCTCTGAAAATTAGCTCTTTTCTTGTCAAATTTGGTTATTCATTTTACATATATGTTATCACTTATTTGAGCCTTTAACTAAATATGAAACTAGGATCATAGATATATGCTTACTTAAATTAGAAGTGAAAAAATTAAACTAACATTGCATATATGCCATTAACCTCTCTTCTAGCTACTATTAAAATTAATTAAAAAGTAATGCATACTATGGCTACAATTTCTTTGATTTTAACTTTTACATTCCATTTTTGTTGGCTTTTAGGCAAATCATTTGAAAATTCCACATAAAACTTATATGTTTTTTGAAGGGTTAATAAAACTTGGGTAGACATGTTTTTATAATACTCTAATAGCCATGAGAGGTACGTGGCATATAAAATGGCTGAGAGGTATTCAAAGGAGGTGAAAAATATATGATTGTAAGCATTGATGTAGGGTTATTGAAGTGCAAAATATAGAGTAATTCCTTTTATTACAAATATAAGTGATATATGCCACTTAGTGAATCTAACAATGCTAGCCTTTAGAATGGATGAATAAGAGTTCCTTCATGCCACTACCTTCCTTTTCCCTTTCCAAAGCTATATAATTTTGCAAAATAAGTAAATGTTTTGGTATGGTATTATGATTGATAAATTAGTCTGAGCTTGTAGATCACTTATAAGTAAGAAAGGCGTACACAAATCTTCCAATCCTAGCTCACGTGCCTACCTAATTTTTAATTTGAGATGATCCTAAAGATTTGCTTAATTTTGATTTTTTATTGTTCCTTTCATAGCTTTTATCTTTTTTTTGTTTTTTTAATCCAATGCATAGTTTATAAGCTAGTTATTGAGATATGAGTTTGAAAAAGGTAGTATGAAGGGGTACATGAAACACTACTAATATAGGGTAACCAAGAAAATGTCTATAAAATTAAAGAGAGGTTAATTAGATTGCACACTAGTTCTAATTCAAATGGTAAGAAAACGAAAGAGAAAATAATGAGTTTCATCTATATGAACTCAGAAATTTGATGCAATTATAATAAAGCACCATAAATTGCATCGAAATGTGATATGTGAATGTTATGTGGGTTTATTCCATACTCTCCGATCATTTAAAGGATTTGCACTCTTATAAAGTAGAATATTATGATCTTCCTCTCTAACTTAACCACAACACTCCAAAAAGATCAAAACCAATTCATTTTCATACAAGTAAGATAGATTCCTCATATGCAAAAGATACTTGCTTCTCAAATTCAGTAGATGGGATAACTCAAAATCATTGCATCATATTTTTGACAAACCCATCTAACGAGGAAAGTAGCACTAAGTAGATGAAGTGTTATAGCTATGAAGTAGAGGGAGTGTATGATTATCTAAAGAGGGAGTAATAGAGTGAGGAGGCTGGAGTGGAGGGAGCATTAGAGTGAGGAAGAGGAGGTTGGACTAAAAGGAGCACTGTAAATCAATTTTAATTAATCTATAATGTCTCTTTTTGAAGAAGAATAACCTAAAATAAGATTGAAATAACATTGTCTTATCTATTGTAAAACAATGTTGTTTCATATTAAAACAATTATAGGTCAAGCTTCAAACCAAGCTGATGTTGAAAACACTTAAGTTTGAACATAACCTAAAGCCCTAATTTTTTTTTTAAAAAGGGCTTAAGCCTGACATGAAGTCTAGGCAAATCAGGTTAGGCTTGAGCAAATATGCCAATCATAGTCACTAGTATTACACATTAATTTAATTGGAAAATTTCAATATGATGTTGACATAATTAGTATTGACACTAATATCCTTTTTAACCTGTTAAATTCTTCCAAACAGTCCATATTATAATTAAATGCTACATAGTTTCCAAATAGGTTGCATAGGGGTTAGGTGGACCTAAAAAGCTATTAATCCCCTTCTTGTTGGTATGAAGTGGCATTCTTTCTATTACCTCAATCTTTTGTTTGTCTACCTCCATTCTATATGTTGAGATCTTATGGCCCAAAAAAATACCCTCCTATATCATAAAGTGACACTTTTCTCAATTCAAAACCAAATTGGTCTCTTCATTATACTGTAAAACCTTATCTAGATTTATTAAGCAATTATCAAAAGAGTTACCAAAGACAGAGAAATAATACATGGACATTTTCATAATTTTTATAATAAGATAAAGAAACATTATCATTATGCAATGTTGACAAGTAGCAGGTGTATTACATAAAGCAAAATGCACATAATAAAATGTAAACATGCCATATAGACATATCAATATAGTCTTTTTAGTCCTTTAATACAAAGAGAATATAATTGTAACTACAATAGTTATCTAGAAAATAATAATACTCATACCTTACAAGTCTTTTGAGCATTTAATCAAAGAAAGATAAGGTAAAGTGATCCTCATAGGTGGTAGTATTAAGTTTTCTATAGTCAATATAAAATATTCAAACATTCACCATCATAGTAGAAATCAACTCATTATTTTTGTTATGCACTATAGTCTTTCCATCCTTTTTAGGCAAAACATGCACTACATTCCCTCTTAATCTATTGGAGAAAGGATAAATTATCCCAGCATCTAGCCACTTCATAACTTTAACCCTTGCTACTTCTTTCATATTAGAATTTATCCTTTTTTATTTTCAATAATCAATTTATGGTTTTCTTCTAGAGAAATTGTATGCTTGCAAAATGAAGAGATGATCCCACTAAGGTCATATATAGTCCATCATTTTGCCTTCTTTTTAGACCTTAATATAAGTAATAGTTTATTAAGCTTAGCATTATATAATGAAGTATTAACAACAATAGGCAATATTTCTTCCTCCCCCCAAAAAATCATACTTTAAAATTAGGGCAATCATTTCAATTTCAATTCCAATTTAAGGGGTTGCAAACTAGAAGGAGGAGCAAATGTCCTACCTTAACCCAAATATTCAAAGCTTCTACTTTATATGTCAAAAGACTCCCTCTAATTTAGCTATTATAGATTCCTTTTTCAATATAAAAGATGTTTGTTTTGCAGCTGAAAAATAAGTTTCTAGAGTCTCTTTTAATTTCACATTCAAATTCCTCTCTGATTAGTGTATTGTGGCAATTAACATGATATGCTTAATTAAAACTACTTTTACATCTTTTTTCAATGACAACCTACCATTCTTCTCTATTTGGAAATAGAATAAGAATGAAATTAAGAAAAACTCAAAGGATAGGTTTATATGACCTTAAGGAATAAAATAGGTAGTCATAAGAAATTGCCTACTAAACAGCTTAATAACATAGCTCACCAAGGAAAACAAACGGCTAAGCCCAAGTTGATAAAAATTACTAGTTATGTTAAATAAGGCAAATCTAACAAACAATCAATAAGGAGGATGGAGTTATACCTTATTCATAGTAGATGGTGTTGCCTCAATCTATTGGCTTCGTTGATGCAAAAAATCTTAGCTTTCAAGTAAGGAAGATTCCATTTTTCTTCTCATATCCTTACTGAACATAGAGTGGATATTGTTTACTAAGACTATTTCCTGCATTTAGTGAATAATTTTAGTGATAAAGCTTTAGATTTCTATATTTTTTTCTTAGAAAGATGTGTACTTCTTATTCCTCCATCAAGCATAGATGTTGTAATTTAATTTCAACCTAAATATGATAGGGTCCCTCTTAGTCTTGAATATAAGTTCCCTTACCCATTTTATTATCCTTTTCCTTTCCTATTTATAATAAGAGATGTTATAAAAAGTGTAAACTTAAGTCAAAAGAGCTAGAAAGTATGGACATTTAAAGAATTGATGATTGATAGACTTATCTTTTAAATTACAAAGATGGTAATGTAAGCTAGTTAGCCCTTTGATCCTATCATTGATTCTCAATCTTTGTTTGATTGCTAAATTGTAACACCTCATATTAGGGGTCAGAATATTAAGGAATTTCAATGCATGGTATACTTGGCATAATTGAGTTTTTGCTTATTTGTGCATATGCCTTTTTGGACTCATATCAATATTATACATGCATTTATGACATTTTTCGGGTTTAAGTGATATTTTTTTTAGTTATTAAAGTAGGAATGTTGGATTAAATGTGTTACAAATTTATTTGGTGATAATAGTTGTTATTTCAGAATTTTAGTGAATTATGGATTAATTGTCTTGGATTATTAAATTGGTGTGTATTATTATTATTTCTGCATTTTTGGAGACATTTAGGATGGTTTGGAAATTTATTGAAAATTTGAGGCATATTAGATTTTAAAAAAAGCAAGAGACAAATCATTAGTTGACAAATGGATAAATTATGGAGTGACATGTGGCATTTTATTAAAGAAGCCACCTTAGTTTAAGTTATGTTTGAAAAGGGAACATTTGATGCATTTGGTCTCTTCCTTTGGGTTCTTTCAACACTGAACGTCACCTTCTTAAACACACTCTTTATCTTTGTCTCCAACACCATTAAACTTCATTTGATGCTCACCCGTTGAACTTGTGCTTGTTAATGTTATTGGCTTATCAATCACCATAAACACTTATAAACCTTCGTTCAATTGCTTAATTCATTCTTCTTTCCTTTTTTTCATCCATCGAAACTCCCTTTTGCTCTCCTAAGTTCTGGAAATTCTGCTGAAGAGCAAAGAGAGAGAAAGAAGCTTAGTCAAGTAAGTTTATTCAGGTTTTAATGTTTGTAACTGCATGCTTGTGTAATTAGTATGCATTTTCATGCTTGTGGATTGTTGCATGCATGAATGGTGTTGATGCAAGTGTGGGTGTTGAAGGAAGAAGTAGATTC
>JAOSBN010032978.1:5253-16138 GCA_027563595.1 Erythroxylum suave
ATTTCAACTTGCCTAAGGATAAAGAGAGCTTAAGCATCATCCCTATAAAGCTAACCAATAAAGTTATATTAATTAAGCATGCTTTAGCTAAGGTTAAGTGGAAGGATTTCAACTTGCCTAAGGATAAAGAGAGCTTAAGCATCATCCCTATAAAGCTAACCAATAAAGTTATATTAATTAAGAGGCTTCAGAGATTGGTGAAGGATAAACGGCACTACATGTTAGTTAGCTACATGAATACCACTTAAATAGAACTTATTTCTAGACATTCAATTTGAGAATAAATGCTTCATAGAATTTAGTTCTAATGCTTAGAAATAGTGACTTAATTATATGGGTAATGAAAGTTAGGATTATTAACGGGGTAGCTTTAAGCTTTTAGTTTGAAAACTAAACCTAGTATATTGAGGAATATTCCTGAGCTCAATATGTTACGTAATATAATTCCCTAGGATGAATTGTATGCAATGGACTAAATGTATGTGCTAATTATTTTATGTCAATTCCCAAAAGCCTTATTATGAACATAATCTTAAATTTTTCTATTTATATTGAGGGGAAGGATAGAGTTATATGGTTTTAGTAGATTATATGTATGATTGTTTGTTAGCTTGAAACTTTGTTTGTGGTAACAAGTCATCTCTACTGGGTTAGTTGTAAATTAATTTCTCATTCTTCACTAAAATGGTTGGTGGTAAATGAATCAATACTAGCTACTAGGTTTTTGAAGAGGAGAGCTGCGAGCGGCTGTGAAGAGTGGAGGCGGGTTGGTGTGGCTAGAAAAGAGAATAAGAGTGGCGATAGAGGAGAAGAAGAGTGGCGGCAAAATAAAGTGAGAAAACAAGAGTTGCGTGAATAGTAGGAGTGGACTGAAAACTATGAATTAAATTGTCACATCAAAGCTATGGTAAGAGAAAAATGAGAAGAGAAGCGTGAGAGAAGCCAAAAACAAATATTATGTGAAGGAGTGAAGAGTGAATAGTGTAAGTGGACCATTGATGTTTAATTGTTCCATCGGTGAATAGTGTGCTAAATAGTGAGAAGAAGAGATGGTCTTCGCTAGGGATAAGGTTATCAATGGGGGTTGAATGATTTTTTAGGGAGAGATCTACAGAAAGTTAGACATCCTGACACTGGTTCGGACGTGACATCGACACTAATGATCTATGTTAAGCATTTTTTATTATTTAATTGTTTCTTTCCCTTATTAGAAATTGATTATGCTATCTTGTGTTTATTGGATTGAGTATTGGATGATGATGATTTTAATGCTCTATTGAATCTTTTTTCATAAAAAACCCATTTCTAGAAACAAACGCGATACATAATTATTGTATTTCCGATTCATGTGTAGTGACTAATGGTTCTGAATCACTAGAGATAGCATAACATAAATTAAATAATCCGAGCTTGTGTGATAATTGCCTAGATTGGTCTATTTTTTTATTCTTAATGCCGTTGTCCGGATAAACTTAGAGAGTTTATTCTAGATTTCCTGATAGCTAGGATCTAAGGAAAAATTAGGATTAACAGAGCTTGTTGTTAATCTATGACCAATAATTGCTAAGAGAGATACAAGAACAGCAAATTAATGAATTCTGCTTAATTAGGGTGTAGGCTGAGATTGAACCAAAGGACCATATTCTTACCGAATTCCCCAATTTTTTGCATTTTTTCTTTAATTTGTTTTTATTAGTCTAGCTTCGTTTTATTTTTTATTCAAAAATCCAAACCCCCCTCATTACCTAAACATTAATTAATTTCATTTCATAAGCTAATCGAACACTCCCTGTTGGATCGATCTAAACTTACCACTACTATAGTGGTAGTCTAGTTATTTTATTTTGACTAATGTTACGATGCGCCTGTCAGAAACTAATCTACATGTATTTAATAACATGAATATCCGCTTATATAGGGTACTTTTGGATTTTTTTTTCAAATAGAAATAATAAATTTAGAGAAAAATAATAAATTTTTATTAATTTGATCAATCTAAATCTAGATATATCAAAAAAGAAATTTTTTTTAATATTGCTTTTTTCTAGCGATGGAAACCAATGTTGCAAGGATATATATATATACACATTACCAAAAGCCATAACCCACTTAGAGTTAATGACATATGGTACAGGACTTTCCAATTATAAAAAGATTATCCAAGCATAATCTATAACTGCCTTTGTACATGCCTGTTGTTAGGATTTACTGCTTTTGCCCTATCTATAACTATACCTAATCTATGAATACTGCTTAACATGTGCTTAATTAATTATTTAATTATTTCATATCGCCTAGTAATTAATGACTTGAAATTGCTTAAGATACTCACTTTGACTCATGTGATTTTAGGCACAATTTACAAGCAAAGAAGTTAAAAGTGAGTCGAAAGCACGATATTTGGGCCATTTTTTTGGAGAAGCATACTTGTCTTCATGGAGTAACAAGAAGAAAATAATGATAAGAAAAATGAAAACACAAATAAGATGAATCAAAGTGGCTCATGGTGGTGCATGTTTCATGCAAGAATTTGAGTTCAAATTTAATGGAAAGCATTTGGATTAATTGGTAAGACAAAGAAGGCAGCAATAATTGAAGCCAAATCACGTAGCATGCAACAGATGACCAATACGGCAATGCATAAGCCAATAACAAGAAGTAAGAAAAATGACATGTAAGAGGAGCAATAATCTATGCCAAAACACAATCATTTGGTAATGAAACCGCGTAAAACACAAAGCCTGTGTAAACATAAACAACGTCTACGTTTATGCAATCAATGTTTACATCATGCAGACATTATGCATGAAACACAGACTTTTGGCTAAGATTTTAAGGTTGTCTGGAAATTAAAAAAGGAACAATAGAGTGGACTATAAATTAATTAGAAAAATAAAGAGTAGCGTAGGACAAGAGAGTAGAGGCGTAATAGAGAAAACCGAGGGTGTTCTTCAGCTTGGGGTTATTCAATAGGGGCTAAAGCATTTTTTTAGGAGAGACCTATGAAGGGCTAGATGTCCCGATGTCGGTTCAAAAACGGCATCAACTCTGATGACCCCGGTTAAGTGTATTTAACAGTTTTTATTGTTTCTTTCTCTCTTTAGTAATTGATTATATTATCCTTTATTAATTGATTTGAGTTTTGTGTGTGGATAATCATATTCTCTTTATTGTTCAATTATTTATGTATCAACCTATTGGGTATCGTGAAAGATGATTTGAATGCGTTCATTGGATCATTTATTTATAAATCCATTGCTAGAATTTCAATATAATCCATAATTGTTATATTTGAAATTCATGTGTAGCTATTAATTGATTTATAATCATTACGGATAATATAACCTAGGTTAAATGATGCATCATATATAGTTGTTGCCTTGATTAATCAGTTTTTCTAATTCGTAATGCTAGTGCCCAATCAAACTTAGAGATCATATCTTAGGTTATTTAGTGGTTAGGTTTAATTAATGATTGTATCTTGATTAAACACTACCTAAGGGAAAACTCGGGTTAATTATTAACCCATAATTAATAGTTTTTAGGAGAGGTTTGAGAACAGCAAATCAATGAAATATGTTTAAATAGGGTATAGGCTGAGATTGAACCATAAAGTCCTTACTAAATTCCCAACTTTTATCATTTTTTACATGTTTTTTTACATTACTTTTTTAGTTATTTAATATTTATTTTATTATTTCTAAAACCAAAATTTCCTAACCTAAACATTGATTAAATTCATTTCAACAACTTTACACACACTCTCCGTAGGATCAACCTAGACTCACCATTGCTATAGTAGCAGTCTATTTTTTATTTTGACTAGTTTTACAACTCGTTGATACTGCTACCACTCATCTTCCTATTAGATTAAATGCTTGAGTTCTCATCTTCTGATGCAAGTGTCTTTAGCAATAAACATAATAGTGAAGTAAGAAACATGGTAGAATGGAGGGAGAGGAAAAGTTATAAAAAAAACTAGAAAGGGGGAGGAAAATCGTGATCTTATAACAAATTATTCTTCTTACCCTGAAAATAAATATCTCTCTCCATCTCTGTCTATCTTTTCTTTAGTTCCTAATTCCCTAAACTCATTATAGAGTCATAGATTTAAGTTAATCGATACATTAGTAGAAATTGAAATAAAATTAACTTATATGATCATATACCGATCATTAATGTTAAATATTCATGAATTGTTTATTAAATGTAAAGAGCTTCTAATGAATTCAGAGATATATGAATGCTATATTGTAGGGTAACCAAGGGATATAATTTTATCATAAGGTATGTTTGTAAATTAGATTGAAATATGTTTAAGTCATAATATCTTATCCTCCTTCCCAAAATCAAGTTAATAACTATGAATAGCTTTAGAGATGATGGAACAGAAATACTAGATGAACTTGAGACCACGTTTAAGAGATATTTTTGATTATAATGAAGAAATAGAAACTATTGATGATTATCATATATAGGGAGGACTAACAGGGTTCCAAAAGTCATATCAGAACCATATATGGGTTTTAGATCAAATAACAAGATGTATGAGCTTAATTAGGACTTCCCACTAGCTTTGGCCTTTTAGGTACTCAGTATAAGTTAGATTACATCGAGGATTAAAAAAAAATATTTAAGTGCAAATGGTTTAATGTTGGGGACAAAAGGATGAACATAAAAGTGAATGGCAATATTACTATCATCATTGTTAGTAACACATGATATGAAAAATGAACCATTTATGCTTACAAGTCAAGTAGGTATTCTATTTCAATTATACTATAATGGGCAACAATTAGGAAGTTCTGTAGAAGTTCGAACATCGAAATCTTTTTGATGTCTTTGACAGGGAAAGTGCCGAAATGGCTTAAGATAATGATGAAATCAAAAGATTAAATCATAGAAGAATAATGTAACACTTGAAATTGAAGATGACGATATGACATCATTCCACAGGATAGATGTTGATCCCAATATACTAGAGGTAATTGAAGTATAAGACAATCTTGTCGTAGAAAGGGATGAAAACTATCTCAAAGATGAATTATATGATAATGTTGATACTTTGGCTAAATGTAATAGTGATGGAAAGTCAAATCCTAATGCCATTAATTATGATGATTTTAAATATCTTAATTATGATGATTGAATGTATTATAATTATGTTGATTTAATGTATCTTGAAAGTGCGCTTTCTATTATCTTATTGTAATGTTAGTAAATTTATCTTAGTAATGCGATTATTGATGATGATGTTAAAGATGTTGATTACAGTGATTGAATTTATCTTAAAAGTGCTCTTTATATTATTTTACTGTAATGTTAATAACATTTACTTTACAAATTTGACTATTGATGCTGAGTTTAAAGATCTTGATTATGATAATTGAATGTATCTTGATGATGATGTTTGAATGTATCTTGAAAGTACTCTTTATATTGTCTTATTGTAACATTGGTAACATTAACCTTTTTTTTATATAGATATCCAATATTATGACATCTGGTAGAAAAGAAAGGAAAACGGTGACTATTATAGAAATTATAGAACATAACAATGTTCGAATTCAATCAGATCAGTCAGTTGATGTTAGAAATTCAATTCCTAGCTAATAACAACATTATACCTTAATCAACAATTAAAAAATGCAGGTTTGAAATTTCTTTATACCTTCATATATATATATATATATATCTTGCAAAAAAAAATCTTATCGTGTTATTTTGTTTCCACAAGAAACAAAGCACCTTCTAGTACAATGCCACAATATAGAATAACATCATTCTTTCATCAATTCAGGCACAAAAACTTCATTCTACCTCAAGCAATAATGAAGCTAATGATGTAGGTTTGTAATCTTTCAATACCTTCAGTTATACTTATACCCTAATATATATTTATATATTTTTAACATTTTCTTATCATCTTCATTTATTGTCAACTTCCAATGCTAGTATTAGAGAAAAAGGTAAAGGTAAAACTAGAGGTTATGAATTGCAACGAATGAATGTTGTAATGGATTTCAAGTTTTCCATATATATTGACTTTTAGTGAGATCGTCTTATAAATAAGGTCTAATATGTGAAATTGTCAAGTGAGTTAACCATTATTAAAAGCACAAAACTACCTTATTTGAAACATATTAAAGGTTTGAAGGAAGACAAGTTCCTTAAAAATGCAACGGAAGAGGTTACTATAATTATACAATATCTTTAACTTTATGCAGCATTATTTTAACAAATTTGAGATTAATTACATTTTTTCTTTTTATTGACTGTTGAAATTGAATGTTATTGATATTAAAAACCTAGATGTTTTAAACTATGTTACTTTATTATTGAAATAAAGGACCAAAGATTATCATTTCAAGTTGCATAAGCATTAAAAGTCTTTTCATTCTAATGTGGGGGTAAGAAGCCATGTTCCCGAATAAATGTTTGAACAAATTTGGAATAGTTTGTTGGACTATTGATCTGACCAAAAAGGCTAAGTTTAGTGTTTTTGCATTGATGCTTACTTAAACTAATCTTTTTAGATGAATTAATAACTAAGCTATGTTTGTTTTTGATTTTAGGAAACTATTAAAAGGCAACAGTGAGTAGATAAAAAATGAAAGCAACTTATACTCGGTGGTCTAAGTCAATTTTAGTTGTTTGAAATAAATATGTAAGATTTATGTTGGCAAGTTGTACTTAAATGAATAAGCATTAAGTTATTTATTGTGCCTTTACTTTTTTGTTACTAGATGGATAAGAATATGATATGATCACACTATATAAATTCTCTAACTATAAGGAAGGTGAAGGATGAGTGACAGAAGAAGTAGAAAATAACTAGATAAGTATAAAAGTTTGTTCAATATTCTTGTTCATTTATTAATTTAGTATTTATATGTGAATTGAATATTGATTTTATTATTTTATTTTAGAATAAGAAGTAAGAGATATTAAAGAAGTATAAACCTAAAGGGAACGAGCTCAGTGTGGACGAGATTTATGATATAATGCTTGGTACTTGTTCAGATCATATAAAAGGCCTTGGCTATGACCTTAAGCCAAATGTTTCAACCTTGATATGTAAGACAATCATTGAACAACTTTAAGAGGAAAACAACAAGCTTAAGGTAACATTATACGATTAACAATGCATCATAACACTAGTCAAAATAAAATAACTAGACTACTACTATAGCAATGGTGAGTCCAGGTTAATCCCACAAAGAATGTGTGTAAATTTTATGAAATGAAATTAACTAGTGTTTAGGTTTAACAGGGGGTTTTGTATTTTCAAATAAAAAATAAAATAAAACTAGACTAATAAAAACAAATTAAAGAAAACATAAGATAAATGATAAAATTGGAGAATTTAGTAGGGACTTGGTTCTTTGATTCAATCTCAGCTTATACCCTAATTACGCATATTTCAATGATTTGTTGTTCTCAAACCTCTCCTAGCAACTATTAATTATGGGTTAATAATTAACTCAAGTTTTCCCTTAGGTTTTGTTTAATCAGGATACGATTATTAATTAAACCTAACTACCGAATAACCTACGATACGATCTTTAGATTTAATTAGGCAGTAGCATTACGAATTAGGAAAACCAATTAATCAAGGCAACAACCACATATGATGCGTCATTTAATCTAAGTCATGTTATCCTCAATGATTATGAATCATTAGTCACTACGCATGAATTTCAACATAATAATTATAGATTATATTGAAATTCTAGCAATGGGGGTGTAATTAAACGATTCAATGAACGCATTAAAATTATCCTTTCTCAATATCCTATGGGTTTATACATAAATAATTGAACAATAACGAAAATCTAATTATCCATACAAAAAACCAAAATTAATTAACATAGAATAACATACTCAATTTCTAATGAGAGAAAGAAGCAACAAAAATTGAAAAATACACTTAACCTGGGTCATCGACGTCGATGTCACCTCTAAACTAGAGCCGAGATCTTAGCCTCTTATAGGTGACCCAAAAAAAAGCTTAAGCCCCTACCAAAGACCCTTCGATTCTTCACTACACAAACTCTCTTCCTAGCTACTTTTTCTCCACTATTCACCGATGAGACAATTAAAGCTTAAGGTTTGGCCAAGCTACTATTCACTCATCCTACTCCTCTATTTTTCTATCGCCACTCCTCTCTACTATGCTGCCCATTTCCACTATTTATGATGTGATGAATTAATGAGGATGTCCACCCTACTATTCACAAAACCTTATAAACCTTACTCTGCTTATGTACTGTGACGTTTTTCTCAGCCAACTTGTCTACATGTTGTCGTTTTTTTGCTTGTTTCCACCTCTATTGTATGTCATTTTTCTTGCATGAAACGCACGCTGATTGCATGAAATGCCTAAGGTCTGCTGCTACATTATCATTTCTTGTCCAGCTGTTGTGTCTCTGCACTGCCGTTTTCTGCTTGTTGTTGCTGCCATTTTGGGTCCTTGCTCCCCCTTGCTGTGATGCCATTTCATGCCTCATCTTTTCCCAACTACCACCTTCATTTCTTCTTCATTGTATTTTGATTTTTTTCTTCTTCTTGTCTTTCAATTTTCTTCTTCTTACTCTATAAGACAAGTAAAAATTAATCTTTGAAAAACAGACCAAATGTAGTACTTTCGACTCACTTTAATTTCTTTACTTCCAAACTGTACCTAAAATCATATATGAATTAAAATAAGTATCTTAAGCATTTTCATTTCATTAATTGTTAAATGTAAATTATTAAATGTATCAAAAATTAAACACATATCAAGGATAAAGTAATCAGGGAGAAGAAACTCAAGCTAAATCATTAAAAAAATTATATGTTATTAAAAAGGTTACTAAGCCCAGACTATGATGGAAATGAAGAGGAAAATTAAAGATATTAATTATAAACCCTAGACTTATTATATTATAAGAAAAAATAAGTTTTTGCAATTTGACGAAGTTACCGATGGAAAGAAACATCAGAGAAACGGGAGTTGGTAAATTTAGTGACAAAAGTTTGTGTATCCTTCTATACCATCAGTAGTGAAATTTTGGATTTCAGTCAGTAAGTTAAAAGAAAATTTACCGACAGATTTATAGTATTTCATCACTACTTTACAGACGAAATCCTAATATTTGGTTGATGAATTTGTCGATGGAAAATCGTATGTTTATCACAAAAGTTACTAACAAATATATAACAATCCATTGCTAAATTTACCGGTTGAAACATAAACTGCTGTTAAATTTACCGGTTGAAACATAAACTGCTGTTAAATTTTTACCCACAAATTGATATATTCTGTCGATAGCTTATGGACAAATTCATCTATTCAGTCGCTAATTCGCATGGGATGGTATGTTCTGTCGATGATTTACCAACAGAAGGTGTTAGACCCCCGCCCCTGAGGGACACGTGTTCGACGTCCTGAGTGACATCTGGACTCGCATCTCACAGGGGTGGAGTGCCCTCACCAGCACCCTCCTTAAACTTGAAATTTCATCTTGACCTTATCAAAGCACTTTGTCCCTTAACTGCTTCTTGATCCTTAATAATCATCTTTCTAATCCTTGGTTATAGAATTTTGTGTTTAATTCCAACTATGCGACTGCTCTTACATACTGGCTTAACTGCTTACTTGTATCATCTATGGTTGACCCATCGTCTATGTTTACCTACGGTCTGCGTTCTATCGTCTAAAGTTGACCTCGTATCGTCTGGGTTGTCCACCTATCATCTGTCTTTTATTTTTATGTCTATGTTGTGACGTGTCCTTGCGTTTATGTTCTTTGCGTCTACATTCCTTGCGTTTATCTTCCTTGCGTCTATCTTCCTTGCGTCTATCTTCCTTGCATCTATCTTCCTTGCGTCTATCTTCCTTACGACTATCTTCCTTGTGTCTATATTCCTTGCATCTATGTTCCTTGCGTCTATGTATGACGTCATTATAGATGATAAACTCCATCTGTGTTCTCCTTTTAGTCTATATGCTGATGTCATCACAGACGATCCCCCTCATCTGTGTTTCTCCTTAAGGCCATGTTTCCTTCTTGCTATTTACATTAGTTAATGTAGACTTAAATCCTTTCAACTACCATTCAGTCGATTCTAAAGCACATTACACCAGAACATAAACGTCAACTACCTCCCAATGCATCAAACTCTTTTAATCATCACATGCAATAAGAAATCTTATTAGTGGTTATCATAAAAACCAAAAGACATTTCATTCATGTCAATAAGCAGAAGTCATTACAAAGCTTTACTAAACATTTCAAGGTACAATACATCCATTAAGTTTATGAACTAATATACCAATTACACTTGAAATGTGGCTAAAGCCTTGAATTCACCAAAAATCTAACTTAGGAATACAACAGAGATTTAGTAGAGGTGAGTGAGGCCTTATTTCCTAGTTTACTCACTTCCTTGCTCATCACCTGAATGAGACAGAATTTGGAGGGGGTGAGTTTAAAGTTCATGGGTGACAATTTTATAAGTGAGAAGCAAGCAAAAAAATTTTCGAAATCTCTTTGTTATTTTTCACTTGGAAAACGAAATGCTTTCTCATAGAAAACACAAATACTTAACTAGACAGTTTATAAGAACTTATAAATCATGCATGCATAAAACTTGTCACAGTCAAAAACACATAAACACAACAGAAATTGTTCAGGTAAGTTCAATTATTGACTCATTACACATTTCCATATAATGGCCCTGTGTAGTCGTAATCTTGAGGAACTCCTTAGAGGAGCCCTATGCCACTAGTAGGCAGGCAGGAGAAGCCTATTTCTTGGGTCAATGTGCACGTGACAGTTTTTGAGGGACTACCACAAACCCACATAACATGTCATTCATGAATTTAAAACAGATTGCCTTA
>JAOSBN010033036.1:0-15168 GCA_027563595.1 Erythroxylum suave
CTGCCGACGATGTACGTGTAGGTCAGATTTGCCACATGTTGACACCTTGGTATCGCTCTCTCGACAGCTCAGATAGCCCTTACTCTGACTGTCATTTCGTTCCGTGCCGCGGGCGGCCATGAGCGTGTACGTTGGGTGCACTCAGCGATCGCGTACATCATGGTTATATCGATGACATGATATCGTTCCGGGCCCGACGCACGCCTATTGCGCGACAGTGATTTCAACCCTGTCCGATCATGCTTCGCTGGATGGCTTCATGTTCTAGACTTCCCGCTGTAGTCCAAGTTCCGTTCTCGGATGTGTATCCGATATCAGCTGCCTCCGCTTCTGGGTAATGCAGCGGAGTCAATGAGATAGGATTGGTCGCACATATCCGTGCGGGGACGGTTCCGATGCTGACTTGATCATGCGGGCGATGTTGCTTAAATACAGCAAGGATTCTGAGGCGGTTGGACAACATACCCATACCGATATAAGATCCGTCAAGATGGTCGAAGTGAAGAAATACAACTTGCCGCCCACGGCGCTCATGCCCAACTCACCTCAGCCCCTTCTTCACTACCCGGGTGTTCTCGACGTGAAGACAGATCTCAGACCGGAAAACGTGCACGAGCTCTTCGACAAGAATGGATGGGAGACCCAGTGGATCTTCCGATACGGACACACACAGGCCTCGCATTACCACTCAAAAACTCATGAGTGCATGGCTGTACTCACCGGAACTGCAACAATCCGATTCGGGGTTGCAGACACTGATCCAGATCTGGAGAAGAGCACACACGGTGACGGCAAAGAGGACGGCGGAGTCGAGATCGCAGCCAATCCCGGAGACGTCTTTGTCATCCCCGCTGGTGTTGCGCACAAGACCTACGACACGACCCCTGCAGAGTTCGTCCTCTTGACGCCGGGCCGTGGCCACGGGTTGGAGACGGACGACCCCAAGAAGGCGTTGTCTGAGATCAAGCTCGACGGCTTCACGATGATGGGCGCGTACCCGAAGAACAGTGGTGGCTGGGATTTTGCTGAAGGAGGTGAGGACGAAGGCGCGTACGATAGGGTGTGGTCTATCCCAAGACCGGATCGTGATCCAGTGCTGGGCGACTCGGACGAAGGTGTTCTTGGATTATGGAAGTAAATACGCTCAATGTCGACGGCCTCTGTTACGATCATCATAATATTCATTGGCGAATTTCATGTCGTTAGTTTCAAACAAGAGCAGTCGGGAGTGGTTGCCGATCTTGTTTACGCCAAGCTTTATGGTATATACATTGACCTTGCCCTGGAGCACAGTGTCACTCTGGCTCTTCTTTCTTTGATCATCAACGCCTTTTGCATTGCCTGTCCTGAGCTTCCAACATGTCATCTTCATGCCACTGAGACAATATCACCTAGCAAGGGTTTGAAGCTGATATGAGATGGTAGCAATAAACTCCAACCTAGTTTGCTGTCATCGGCCCTCGAAATAGCTCACAGAGCGTACCGGAAGAGAGGTGATCTGTCTCCCATCTCTTCGAGTTCGGCATCTGTGTAACGTTCCCGTACCTCGTCTTCGTTCATTTGAGCTCTCTTTGTGTTGATCTTCTTGTAGACCGCCTCGATTCCCAAGCACATAACGAGACCCAGAGCAGCAAACGCCAAAGAAGTCCCAAATCCAGTCGGGTAGCGAGGAGCCTCCTTGCCGATGAATATGTACGATCCGACGAGACCGCCCGCATTGCCCAGACAGATCATGTAGGCGATTCCCATTGCTCTCTTTGTCTGACCAGCGAGGTTGTTGAGAGTCCAGGCATTGCCACCGGGATTGATTGGGTAGAGACCTATGCAGGCCAGAACGATCGAGAAGTAACATGGCGCTATGTTCGATTTGATCTTGGGTGCCAGTGGCGTGAGCACAGAATATGCAATAACCACGAGAAGCTGTGGAATTGCAATGAATGGCATCCGCCATTTGAAGCGGTCAGCAATGATCGCCGATATGTAGGCGCTGAGAGCTCCTGCTACATAAGGCGGGACGGTCAATAGCTGTGCATTTGTGTTGCTGTAACCCATGTTCTTAATGATGGTTGGCATTGTGAATTTCAATGCGTTGTTTGGGATGGTGTTCGACCAGTAGATCAGGGCCTGGGCATATATCTGCCAATCTGTCAAGACAGAGAAGAGCACACGACGGTCAAGGCCGGCGTTGCTTCGTACTGCTGCAGCGGCTCGCCTCGAAGGATCAGCCCGCTGCCGCAGAGCCAAGTAGCGTATCTCATCTACTTCAAGCCACTTGCTGGAACGTGCAGGACTGTCAATCATCGTGAAGTATGTCAGAACTCCTGTAAGGACAGTAGCAATACCTTCAAGCAGGAATATCCATCGCCAGCCAGCCAAACCTGCGACACCGTCCATCTGCGCAATGCCTGCAGCCAGAAGACCGGAAAAGGCGCCCGCAAGAGCGCTGGCAGTGTAAAATATGGCAATCCGAGTTTGGGTCTCGTTAGGCAAATACCATTTTGAGATGATGAGCACGGCTCCAGGGAAGAATCCGGCCTCAGCAGCTCCGAGCGCCAGCCGAACAACTAACAGGCCAGAGAATGATTTCACTATTCCCGCCATGGTCATCACTATTCCCCAAGCGATGACTATGCCACCCATGTATTTTGAAGGGCTCTTAACACGATTGAGGATGTAGTTGCTTGGTACTTCAAGCAGCACGTATGGTATGAAGAAGATAGACAGACAGGTGTTGTATTGTGTATCGCTGAGCTTGAGGTCCTTGGTGAGTCCTTCGATCTTTGCGTTTCCTGCGTGACTGTCAGATAAGCGTAGAGATAAGAGCATGTCGAGCTTACCTATGTTTGCACGGTCGATGAAGCTGAAAAGATAGAGCAATGTCAAAAGAGGTACAAGTCTTCTGTCCACTTTGCTCAGGACCTTCTTCCTTTTTTCCTCCGGATAGTGGCAGAGGAAGGCAAGCTCTTCCTCTGTGACAGCAAGATCATCATGCTTTTCCTCTACATGCTGGCTGATCGAGCCTTTCTCCTGTGCAGTCAATGGTGGAAACATCTCGACTTTCTCTGACCTCGAAAGATCTGACATGATGAAGTCCGGGGTATGAGACATGGATGGAGAGATGCTCGAGAATATTTGGCCATTGTGGGGGACTTATATACCGGTGTCTTCCCAAATCCGTCTCATACCCCAGATCTCGGTAACGTGGAAGCGAACGTGGTCGCATAGTGTGAAGTTCGTGAGTGTATCGCAGCGTTCGGCAATTTCCCTATCCTTCGGTGCTGAGGGCGAACCTCGGGGTCCCACTCCGTGAGCCATTCTTCAATGGCTATGCTGTAGAGTCCATAAACTTTGGAGAAATGATTAAGCGATGCATTCGGCTTTTGCCGGGCCATTTTCCGCCACAACACACACCCTGTCCTCCCAATGTAGTTTTGGCCGAGGAATGGCTTTACGAATAGACCAGATGAATGAAGTTTAGATGCATAAGAATGCTGATATGCCTGCGCATCAACATGCCATAGATGATGAAAATATTCATGACACTGACCAGTGAATAGCGAACCCATCGACATGATTGCACCATTGAAAAAGTACAAAATTGTCATCCTCCCTGGCGACGGGATCGGTCCTGAAGGGACTGCAGAGGCCCGAAAAGTACTTGACGTGATCTCAGATTCCATTGATATCGAGTTCGACATTTCTGAGCACCTTTTTGGAGGCAGTAGTATCGATGTCCACGGTGTGCCTCTTGCTGCCGATGTGTTGGCAGAGGCTAGAAACGCAGATGCTGTGCTAGCAGGTGCTGTTGGCGGTCCAAAGTGGTATGTCTGACAATACACCAATCACAAGAATGGCGCCTCTGATAGTAACATAGGTCTGGTTGTGTACCTCGTCCCGAGGATGGACTGCTTCAGTTGCGTCAGGGTCTGAGTGCATATGCGAATCTCAGGCCTTGTCGCTTTGCAAGCAAGTCATTGCATCATATCGGCGTTCTACCAGCTCATGTTGTTGAAGACAGCAATTTTGTGATAGTTCGTGAGAACTGCGGCGGAGCATACTTCGGTGAAAAAGTCGAGGAGGAAGATTTCGCGTCAGATGCTTGGGCTTACACGCGCACTGAAATACAGAGGTTAGCCTTAGTCGCTGGCGCTCTGGCCATGGAGAATGATCCACCATTGCCCGTTATTTCTTGCGATAAAGCAAACGTGCTTGCATCGAGTCGACTGTGGAGGAAAGTTGTCAGTCAAACCTTTGCAGAAGAGTTTCCGAAAGTGCGGCTCTCACATCAGCTTGCGGATAGCGCGGCGATGTTGATGATCAAGAATCCGAGATCATTCAATGGCATTGTTCTGGCAGACAACACGTGAGTTTCTGGGTCCCGAGCCTTGGGTGCGACAACGTTGGTTGATAATGTTGACTAGTTTCGGTGATATTCTGTCGGATGTTGCATCAGTCATTCCAGGCAGTCTGGGTCTTTTGCCATCGGCATCGCTTTGCGGTGTACCAGTGGCTGGTCAGATGGTGAAAGGTTTCTATGAGCCTGTTCATGGAAGTGCGCCAGATATTGCTGGAAAAGGTGAGTATCAACGATACGAACTTGTATTCGAGGTTGACCAACTCTCCAGGTGTCTCGAATCCGGTAGCCACAGTCTTGTCATTGGCGATGCTGCTTCGCTATTCATGTGGCTTAGCAAAAGAAGCAGATGCCATCGATGAAGCTATATGCACTGTGCTTAGTGATAGAGATCTTGGAGGTCTAGGACTTCGTACAGGGTTCATTTCTCATCCCATATTGTATGATGCTGTATTAACAATATCTGTAGCGACCTCGGCGGTAGAGCGACAACGAGCGAAGTGGGAGATGCGATTTGCGATCTGATACGGCGGAGGTATGCCTGCAGCTAGCAGGCGAGCACAACACAGCTCAAGTCCTGAAACTCCAGTTGATAGACTGATACTGTTCGGGATCAGATATCTAAGATTGCGAGCAGTGCGTTGAATAGTCGTCTTGTCATCGTGTTGTTGATAGTTTCGGCGCAAGCGTGCAGTTCCTGTGGACACTGGATCAATACCTTAACGTGCTTGTGGGGCGTATGAAGTAAGCATTACCATCGATCTCCGGCTTGAAAGGTTTTGTGCAGCATGAGACAGCACAGCAGTACTGCTAAACTTGGAGCTAAGATTCATCAAAACAAGCTTGACTATCGACGCCATTGATAGCTCATCATCACCAGCTGCGCCCGTTTTGTTCGTAAGGCATGCAACGTACTGTTCCAGAAGGGAGCAATGTAGCAAAGAATAGCACAAAGGCCAGGGAATGGTGAAGCCAGCCAGTGTACAAGTAGTGATACATTTGCTATACTTCATCGTCAAGTCCTGTATGGCTGCAGCTTTAGATGCGTCCACGAAAGAGGATGTCAAATCGAAGGCCCATGTTGCCATATGAAGACTCAGCAATACCAACAGATCACAGGTCACACTCATATCGGGCGTCTGGACTTCTCGTGGCGACGTCCGAGACTGATCAAAAGCTGCAGTATAAGATCCGGCAGTTGTGCGCTGTTGTGATATAGTTCGGGTGGAGCAGCACAACTGTGCCAGTGCCGAGTCTCCATTTGAAGCATACAAAGACTGTCGCGCATCAGTACAACTGAGCCACGCCCTTGATCAGATTCGCAAGTACCTGTACATCAATGTCATCATCATCGATACCAAATGGAAGATCTAAGGCAAGAGACATGCACCTGAAACTCATCAGCTTCCTTCGCAGGGCATCAACCAAGTGATCACGTACCTGTCAAGCACGTATACTGTCCAGAAAGCACAACGGGCCACCGAAGCTGAGGGCAGACAGTTTTCATAGAATGCTTCTCGGTGTAAGCCCAATGCGATGGCGGTGCGAACTGAAAGTCCAACCAAGTGCCAGGTATCGCCTCCAAGAGGGTCAAGCATTGAGAATATGGCGAACAGTAGCAGGAGCTGTAATGAAGAAAGATTCTCGGCCCGTAGGACGCCGTTCGAACGCTGCCTTGCGCGAAAAGCACAATGAAGTGCTAAGACCTTCAAAACCACGCTCCGGTTGTCTTTGCAGACAATGCCGATAGCTGAGACCATCAGTGAGATGGGCGACTCGGTGCTGGCCTCAGATTGGCGAACAAATTGATCGTCAAGAAATGGCAGGCAGCTCTGGACGTGGATGTTGTAGGATGCTATGTGTGGCTGCATGTCTCCAGCCTGAGGTAAAAACGTACTCATGGTCGCCACAACATCTTCTGAGAAGACCGGTACGTTGGCATTTGATATCGCTGACGCTGTCATTGCTGCCAGGTCGAACGGTCTTGTCTTGTGAGCTGATGTTGGACGGGTTGCCTCGAGCAGGTCCACGTGCAGTGTCTGGGATGCATCATGCTTAGAGTATTGGAGCGCAATCGCCTGTTCTTCGGGGTGAGACGTCCTCGGTGTCTCATAGAGTCGGACAGACTCTTCTCGCTCCAGCCAGGCCAAGCGAGATTCAAGCTTCTCGACATAGCTTCAAGTTTCAGCTCTGGACGCTGTATGATGCAGTGTAACTTACCTCCTAGGGGTATTCGTTGGTTGTCCAGGTGTTCGCTGAGTTGAGATACACTCAACGTTCGCTCTTGCACATGCTCCACAGCGTGGCCTTTGCATGTCACACTTGCTACTCAGCTATTATTGCCAACTGTCCTGAACGGCCACGGTAGCTTACTCGGGTTTTCCGTTTTCTGCATCTTTGACAAGCAAGCTGAGTCCTCGAACTTCTTGTGTCAAGCGAAAGACGAGTATTAGAAGAGTTCATGCTCAATTTAGCTATGCTGTACCAATGCGTGGGACCTCGGTCGATTAAATGCTGTGTAGAGCATTGGAGGAAGTGTACCAGAAAGCGAGATTGAGCCCGAATGCAAAAGTGATGGGGGACAACATCCATGCCCACAAACTCCACAGCTTGGGGGTGCGGCTCCCACCTTCCAGCCCCCGCACGGGTTTGAATCAGCTTAGGAACTTTTGTACCTTCCACTACCACAATACCCATATCCGGCGTGCCCCCATCGACTGCAATGGTTCTGTCAAGAGAATGGAGCGTGTTGCTTACACCATTCCATCGTGCAAGCGATGTCGCATGAAGAAACTCAAAGTTTGTCAATACCAGCTTGTCAACACGAGAGGTTGACTTTGTGCCAGTGCGACGATCGACCCACGAAGTGTCTGAGATGCCACAACGCAGGTGCTCAGTGTATCACAATTGATTCAAACTCAGGGCGAGAGTACGAGCGCGAGTATGTCAAGTTCACATTGCAAATATGACTTCTGACCTTGCAGCTATGTTGACAACCTTCTCAAGAGGATCAAAGATCTTGAGCATCGACAAGAACGTGTGAGGCGTGTCTCTGCAGAAAGAGTAGTTTCGCCCAACCACACAACAGCCGCGGAATTCCTGGCACCGATTGTACCTCTTGCTACAGTCCACGAAGACATAGATATATCACCGCAATCAGCGGTCTATCATGGCACTGGAAGCGTGATCAGGTGCCCATTATCCTCGCACCCGAGTAGCTTGATGCTAATTACCACAGTATAGCACGAATGATAGCTAACACAGTCGCTATTCACACGTCCGGTCGACCATTCTTACACCTTGGAATGGCTGCCGCAGAGGAGCAACAAACACGCGAGTTCCAAAATGCGGAGCCGGCTCCCCAACCATCCCGGCAGACTGCTCAGCTACTACTAGACTCATTGTACGTACTCATACACGCTACACGCTCACTGCTAAGGGTAGAAAGCCTGAACGGTCCTCACGTCCTCCATCCCTGTCTTCGTCGCACACATACAGAAGATGTGTTCAGTGGCATGTATGACCGATGCTCCGATCTTTCAAGCGATCTGGGTCATCGATTTACTTTCTTCATGGTTTTGGCCATCGGCGCTCTCTCACTCAATCGTCTTGGGCAACATAATGTCCCTGCAATCAACTACTACTCTGCAGCTATGTCGAACGGGTTTCGATTATTCGAGCTTGACCCAACAGAACAAGTCCAAAAGGTACTGTTGATTTTACTGTTCACTTTGCAATACGAAATTGGCAGTAAGATGCACTCTTCATTGCCTCTCCTTGACAAAACCTGACATAACGCAGTCGGAAACAAATGGGATCTTGCTAGACTGGCTATCCGAACATGTGTGGCGGGTGGACTGCACAGAGCTTCACGCAAGCAAAGGCCTGCCTCGGAAGAGCAAATGCGACGTAGGATATTTTGGACTGCATACGTAAATGACCGCCATTCAAGTGTAATGCTCGGTCGCCCTGTGGCTATTCAAGACAAGGACATCACAGTGCCGGTATTGAAACTCAGATTGCGATTCGTCCAAGGAAGATGCTAATTTTATGTAGCTTCCTGTTGACGCCGATGACGACTTGATTGAGAGTGGCCTCATCGAGCAGCAAACTTCCAGAGGGCGCTCAGAAGTGACAATTCAGCTTCAACAGATTCGGCTTCGACAGATAACAAGCAAGACACACAAACTTCATCAAAGATCCGAGAAGAAGAATCAAATTCCGTCCGAGAATGAGGTGCAATCAATCCTCTCCGACCTGGACCATTGGAGACAGTCTGTCATCATCGTTGAAGGCAGGTCTACGTACGACTCAGTTCACTGGATCGAGCTCAACTATCACCGCGAACGACAGAGCTGCTTGAGCACGATCATCATTCCGCCACGAGGAGATGCCGAATTCGTCGTGCAACCTTGCGATGTCAAAATGTGTTTCGACTCAGCTGTTGGAGTAATTTACAGTTACGAAATGCTGTCCAGCAGTGATAGACTGGTGATGAATTGGACTTGCGTGCAAGACATCCTCAGGTCAGGTTTCACCATTCTGTACTGTGTGCGTTGCCTCAATGACATCAATCAAGGAGATTTGGCAAACCCTTCATTCAACATATACTATCCCGCCATGACCTCGATACAGACGTGCAATCATATACTGGAACGCATTGCCGATAAATGGACCAGCGTCAGGAAGCATTGCCGAGTCTTCAAAAACTTGTCCTCAGAGATCTTGCGTCTAGCTGCTCCAACAGATGATGAGATGAACCCGGAACCCGGCGACGTGTTGACCGGAGATATGCAGGAATTCTTCGATAACTCTCTCTGGGATCTACTTGCTGCTGACACAAACGATTATCCGGAACAGTTTGCGACGCTCTTTGACTTTGACACCCTAAATTGGGATAGTGTCTTCGCATCTGCCGATGTGGATCCCACAATCGATGATACGTCCTCACACGCTCCCTGAGGACATTACTGGATGCACCCGAGTAGGGTTACAAGACAAGTTGCATCCTGTGAGTTCAAGACCTATCAGCTAAAAAGCCAGAATACGATTGGATCGGAACACAGCTGCTAAGTTGCGGTCATATATCATCAAATCTTCGCTGCCGACGGTGGTTGGGAGTTAGTCCCGAAGGCGGACCCTGAATCATTTGCTGAGTCGGCATATGCCGACCACACTCGGACATCCACTCCGATGCATATCGCATGCAAGAGCACGAAATGGCGCAACCTTCTTCGGAGTTGGAGTGGCGGCAGATGTGGACGCTGCCATCACAGTTGCATATATTAAACACAAGATGCAAGAGTAGCTCAAGAAACCTTCTCGAAACTGGACAAGCACAACTTGGACACACACCTTCCGACCTCACCCTGTGAAACATGGCTCCAATTGCAGTTGAGACAATGACCCTCGAGCCAGTCGTCTTCGACGAACGCTCTGCTATCTTCAACAAAAAAGGCACAGATCTCAAATCAATGTGCGTTGGAGCCACGACAGCAGATGGTCGGAGTGCTGTACCGACTATTCCCGATTTCAAATCCAAGGAAGAGGAACAACTGTACTGCAAACAGCATCTTGCAGCTGCCTTTCGTGTTTTTGCTGCTCAAGGTTTTGATGAAGGAGTGGCAGGTCACATGTCCCTCCGAGATCCAATTCGAAGAGACCATTTCTGGATCAATCCGTACGCACATCCTTGACCAGCACCAGATTTGAGGGCTGACAGAACATCCAGCTACGCCATGCATTTCGAAGACATCACAGTATCAGATTTGGTGTTAGTCAACGAAGAAGCAGAAATCATTGTGGGCGAGCATGCCGTCAACGCAGCCGGCTTCAGCATTCACAGTGAGATCCATAAAGCACATCCGTGGATCAACGCGGTATGCCATGCACACTCCATCGCCGGCAAAGCATACTCTACGTTCGGAAAGCCTTTACCGGCTATCATGCAAGATTCTCTCCGCTTCTACGGCTCTCATGTCGTCAACCTCGATTATGGCGGTGTTGTACTCTCGTCTGACGAAGGGAAAGCTATCGCTGCAGTCCTCCGACCGCAAGACAAGGTGGCTATCTTACAGAATCATGGTCTGCTCTCTGTAGGCGAAACGATCGACGAAGCAGCTTACTGGTTCATGTGTTTCGACAAGTGTTGTCGTGCTCAGTTGATGATCGATGCAGCAGCAGCTGGGACGGGTACAGCCCCGAAGGAGGTCGACCACGAGACGGCATACTTCACCGAACAGAGGATTGGCACAAGGTACAGAGGGTGGTTGAACTTTCAACCATATTATACAAACATGCTGAAGAAAACGAACGGGGATTTTCTCAAATAGGATTTTGGGAATCATGTACTTCCATTTGCTTCGTGGCGGCGTTATTGCTGTCACTCCCTCTTAGTATACGACGAAGGGTTCTACCTAGCGCGTGTCTGCACACGCTGCTCAAGATGTGATTTCAATCCTCAATCTGATTTTGGTCAAGTGCGGTGAGTGCTTTTGTAGACAATCTAGTCCACCATCCAGGTCCAAAGACATCGCACTGTGGAGCAACTGAAGCAGTCTGACGATCTAGAAACTGAGAAGCACGAGGTGGGAGTCGATCATGTTTTGCTCGTGGAGTCCGGCTTCAACTACCCGCCACGCGTGCCAGGGGATCATAGGCCGCCAAGACCAAGCCCGAACGAAAGTTCGGAGTACGCCAACTTGTCCATGAAAAGGTACAGTAGCTTCAAGATTCGCAACGCGGTCATCTCGAATATTATCCAATGTACACGAGTACCGAGACCAAGCTGGTGACTGCATTATGTGAGCGTGAAGCTTGCGAGATCGCGATGGTTTGTTGTAACGAATGCACTGACGCTGTGGCATGATTTGAAGTTCGAGTCAACTTCACTAAGTCGAATGCATTTTCCACATTTGTGACGAGGTCTCTGTCAGCGTCGATGTACGATTCGAGGCAGTCAGCAATGAGCATGCTGCGCCTCATGAGGTGCTCTGTCGCGTTTGGCCGTTGCATTGCCCAACATCCAGAATCTGCTTTCAATGGAAAAGGCGACCAGAAATTGGGAGCAGGCTGGTCCGCAGAGTAGTAGATACCCGCACTCCCTTCTGGACAACCAATCGTTTTGAGCAATTCCAATTTCTGTCCTGTGAACCTGGGGTCAGCCAGATTTTGGCATACTGGCTGTGACGAAGAGAGCTGCGGGACATGCTGACTTGTGGAAGTATAAGTTGCACGCAGTACCTGTCGTTGAGTGTTGCGCATGACGCTCGCCGTTCACTTTGACTGTCACCAGGTCGGTCACCATCCGAGCAAGTACCTGAGCCTCTCCCTTGCTTACAATCCAACACCAAGATGCGGCTTTCGGTCGAAGCAGTCGTTGGTATAATCAGTGTGCTAGTTGCAGTACCGTGCACTACGATCATGGTGTGGCAGTTTTCGAGGAAGCGGTACAGAAGGGGTGCATTGGGTAAGTTCGAATTGTCTCCTTGACACTGGGGACTGTTGTGACCCTTGACTCAGGTGGCCCCCGACAATTACAGTATCTTGCGGAAAACCAAATCAGAAGCACAGCATTTTCATATGAACTACGAGTGAACATAGCTGTGGAAGAGGGGAGGATTCTATTGTATGAAGGCACTTACGACAAGCGATGATAGTCTCTCCCCTAGATAGCATTGATTCTGATGGATGTGATCACCGCATTCGATGAGGTGTTTGCACGACGCCTTGCTGGAAGAATTGGACGAAACATGACTTGGGTGAGAGCATGCTAAGGTCGTTCTTGAATTGTATGTGATGCATTTGTCAACACGGGCTACGACTCGTTGTAATGAGAAAACTCTAGCTTTCTTCAAAGTGCCATGTAAGCCAACAAATGACGCAACTGCTTGAAAATGCGGCCTTCTTTGTTGCGACTCACGATGTGCCACACCTGGGCCATATCAGGGTCGTCCGTCGTCGCTCATCTGCACCTCCATCTCTCGAGAGTGTTGCTCCTGATTGGCGGGTGAAACAGCACCGCCCCATGTCTCCAAAATCTGTCATGGACAGGCTTCTTGGCACAGATTTCGTCCTTCGGGGGCCACATTGCAAGGCGTAAGGCACTGCATCCTCCAGCCGCAGACGCAGGAGCCAGACCTATCATCGCAGTGATTCGTTGACATGATCGGACGGTCTATGTAGATATAAAGAGGTCTTCCCGCCCTTCAGCAACATGCCTCGCTCACGTTTCAGACGCTGGACTTCCTCCCGCGATTGTTGTTCATCATTATGTCTGCGACCAATATCGAAGGTCCCACGGAGAAGGACTGGGAGCGGCACAGAGATAAATTGACGCAATTGTATCAGCGAGAGAACAAACCATTGCACGAGGTCATGTCATTGATGAAGGACACCTACGGATTCAACGCAAAGTATGTACACTGGGTCAATGCCACACAATTGCATCCACTAGGCTGACATAACGGCAGAAAGAATCAGTATGAGAAATACCTCCATTTCAGATGGAAGCTATCCAAGAAAACGAAGGCTCAAGTCTGGAAAGCAATGGCCCCAGTCTTGCATGACCTAGAACAAAGAGGTCAGCGATTTGAACTCTGGATTGACGGGGAGAAAAAGTCCTCACAAACCATTCGTAAGGAAGCACGCCGCTATCCCCGATCAAATGAGATCTCCCTCAGTCATAGTGAGAGTGTTTCCGGCATATATCTGAACCCTTACTGACGCAGTTCAGCTAGCCTTGATCGGCTCCCTCAGGGCGTGGTCATAAGGGAGATTGTCTCTCCAAGACGGTTTCAAGAAGCCATTATTCTCCCCTCGTTAAGTTTACGACAGTACCTAGATTCTAACATGCCCATTGTCCAGGCTAGAGGCACTCTCAACTTTTCGTCACCGGTTCTGATCGCGCAGAACGAACTTGCAGGGCAGTCAGACTTGGACAAACGGACTCAGGAAATGCTGCATGTAGCATCACTGAACGAAAATGATCTGAAGACATTGTGTAGCACGGCTCAAACAATCACCGAATCACAAATCTCGTTATCTCCGATAAGCCGGAATGTTATGTTCTCTCTTGCAAATAATTTCGCTGGTCTAGATATGCTGGCCCCCAGTGCAATTGGCTTGATCATACGGCAACAGATGGACAGAACTTCTCTCAAGCTACTAGTACGTCGCACGACTCCGTGTCGAAGCCTCCATGCAGTCGCACGAGCTCTTTATCAAACAGCCATAACAACCGGTAATCCACATCTTGTTGAGTTTCTTCTTGGTCAGTCGATACCGAGCGTCAAGTCCAACTGCTTTCTTAACATGGGCTTGTACGTCAATCAGACCCCTATAGAAATTGCTGCCGCAAACGGTTACAAAGACCTTGTCAGAGTGTTGTTGAAATTCGGTGCTGATCCAAACCTCAAGCACTCTGTGGAATCATATGGCCAGCTAGGCGGTGCTTTGAACCGGCTAATTCACGGAACAATGCTATGGAATTTCGACCAGGAACTAGTAGAATTGCTGTTAGACCGAGGAGCTGAGCTGAACAGCGACAGCTTCAGACTTTTGATCAGCCGGGACCATTCGGGCCACTTGGTGGCTTTGATACTCGTAAGAGATGCCGCATCCCGGCACGCAGAGTGGAATGCAAAGGGCATCTTCCACGAGATATTCAAGGTCCAAGAGCACGAGATTCTGCAATTGACATTACGGATATTGCGTGAGCATAATGTGAACCTCAATGATAAACTCATGGACCAGTCGAACACAACAAGCATTATGGATTACCGGCCGAAAGCTCTGATTGACGTTGCATCGAGTCGTGGTCACTTGGTGCTGCTCAAAGAGCTCTTCAAAGATGGAGCACGAATGACCAATGAGACTCTTCTTTGGGCCATCGTGAGTAGAAACGAGCACCTAGTCCAATGGTTACTCGGGGAAGATTTATTGACGGGATATTCTAGAGATTTTTGGGACGCGGCTTTGGCTGAAGCCCTGTGCTCAGAAAATCTCAAGATCATCGAACTCATAGAAGCGCGATGCCGCGAGATCCCAGGGCCATTCCATGCAGCAATGGCGGCAGCCTCCCGGCTGAGCAAATGGGGCCTCTTCCAGAGCCTTTACAGCTGCTCCTCCCTGGCAAACAAGAACTTCACTGCCGCATCACCAGAAGACCGAGCGGACCAGTTAGTTCTGGAGTATGCTCTGGCCTTCTCAATAAGAGATGGTCAAGACTCAATCGCATTTGAATTACTTGATAGAGGAATTAGCGTGCGGTGCAGGCACATGTCACAACAACGCCTCCACTGGGCAAGCATCAATCCTCACGCATCTAGATCATGGCTGTCTGCCAGTGAATCGTTTCCCGACTGTCCCTTGACCGAGGCTTGGAAGAGCCAAAATCTTCGAATGGTCGATGCACTTCTTGATCAGGGCGCACTAGACGGTCGCGACGATTGCGCCCACATCCATCACTCCCTTGCGCACGCGATTGAGCAGGAGGATCTTCATATTCTTGCGAGCATTACCAATGCCGGAGTACCTTTCACCAAAAATCCATGTTTTGCTGCATTGAATAAGGCAATTGAGCGGAAAAACATGGTCATCCTTGACATGCTACTTGATGTCGGAATTCCGATTAACCTTCGATCACGAGAGGAAGCCTATCATTACGACGTGACCATTGCGGACTTGCGAGACAATTGGCACACTGCTTTGTCCACAGCAGTTGACACAGAAGACTTGACTGTAGTCGAGCATGTTCTCCAAGCAGGTGCAGATCCTCACGACCCAGGTGCACTCTATCAAGCTTACTTTATTAG
>JAOSBN010033077.1:0-16129 GCA_027563595.1 Erythroxylum suave
TTACCGACGGACCAAAAACCGAAGCTAAATGTAGACGGAAAATCAAAATCTGTTGGTAAAAATGTTGTGAAAATTTTCATTTTACCACGGACAAAATTGTTATTGGTAAAAGTGGAGGAAAAACATTCACGTAAATTTTCCGACAGAATTTAGCGACGAAAATGTCATATTCATCGGTAAATTAGGTGAGAACACTTCCCACAATTAAATAGCATCGGAATTTTACCGACGGATATAGTGTCTGTCGGTGAATTTTACTCAGCTTCAGTTTTTTATTGACGGTAATGTATTCCGTCGGTGATTTTCCATTGGTCTTTCCTTTCCGTCATTAACTTCAGATGAGTTGTTTTAAAAAATTGAAAACAACATTATTTCGGTTCGAGGTTAAATGCACTCTGAACCTGTAAGGCTCCAAATTGTATCTTAGTTGGAATGTTTCATTGAACATGTATTGCATAGGTCTTAAATTATGGTTTAATGAATTATGCTTAGAGAATTGGAATTTATTGTCTTCATTAGAGACTTAAGGTATTAATGTTGGCCCCGGGTCTCGGAATATATGTCATGGATACATTACTCAAGGTTTGGTTGACGATTAAGTGAAAAAAAAAGGGCTTGAAAGTTCTTAAAAATCCGAGTTTGAAGTGAATTTTTCGCATGATCAATTGGGACATCTAGTGTTTGTTTGCAAACCAATGTGACACTCCAACTTGTAAGTGCCATATCTTTTGATTCTGATGTCTAAAAATTACAATCTTTATACCATTAGAAAGCTAAGAGGATAAGCTACAATTTTTATGAGGCAACTTTGTCAAATTCAGCCTAAATTAATAAAATTTATTGATGGTTTATACGTGGACAAATCTCTTAGTGACAAACGGCAGCACGTTGTGTGGATGAGTGGCAGCTCCTTAATGGGACAAGCGGAGAACATGCATGAAGCCACATGCTACCATTTCGTGACACCTAGCATTGGAAGAGACAAGGTTCTGCTGAAGTTTTCTGTATTGCTTAATTTTCTTCATCTTGTTCTCTCACCACCAAACTCTCTGTCTCACTGACACCTCTTGGAATTTTTGCTTGCTTGTTGAATCATCATCTTCACTTGATGTCTTTACATGCTACTGCACCAAGGAAGATAGATTATGCTATTTTCTATTTTACTATCCTCTTGGTTGTCTTAATCTTAGAGTTGTGATATTTGCTTGAAAGGCTAGAGCGACTTGCTCATTGAAGTAGAAAATTGTGTTAAAGAAGGTACGAAAATATTAATCTTGATTGTATGTTATCATATGAATTATTTTGATGCTTGATTGGATAGAATATGTATGGTTTTGTTGATGAGATGAGGTCTGGACATGAAATTGATGTGTAGTTGAGGCATGACTATGGAAGAATTGTGGTGAAAAGGATGAGTGTTGGAGTAAGGGTGTTGAAGATGTGAGATGTGAATGAATTGTACTGGTTTCACTGAACGGATTTAACTTAATAGTTATCGGTATTTAGGATATAACTTGACCTGTAGATCCAAATGGAGTGATTGTCATTGTTCATCAAACTACACACATATTCCTACAACTTTCATGAAGGAATGGAATTTTGGTTCTATCCTGAAGGATGATTTTGTTATTGTTTAAGAATAGTCTGTAGTATTTTGGGTATAACTTGCAGCATACTGAACCAAAATGCATGATTTTGATGTCACTAGAAACTTAATACATAGAGGAACTTTTGGTTAGAAGAACATAATGCCCAGAAACCTCTTTTTATATGTCAAAATAGCCATAAAAATTTGAACCAAAACTTGTCCTAAGAAATCTGAACTAATCTTGGTTGTGTAATTGTTGACATATATGGGGTTAGGACTTTAACAATGGTTTTATTAGACTTAAGTGAGATTAATAATGAACCTAGGTGATGTTGGATTAATGGAGAAAAAGGTGCTTGAGTTATAATTTATAAATGGAGTTGGTAATATAAAAGATATAGGGTATATTAATGATGAGCATATTGTTGAATTGCTTGGTGTGATCATGAATGAATGAGCTCTTAAAGCTTATGTGTTATGAATTAGATATGAATGATTGTCAAATGGGAATTTTTGCTATAATATTGTGACAATACCGGACCATCAGTTGTCTGAGGATTTTTATAGTTGGGATTGCATTGGAAGTGCTTGCTAATTGGGTGCATATTCATAATGTTTGATAACTCAACATTTCTATTGATGTAAAATTGCACATGTTTGTATTTGTAAGGTTTGTATAAAAATTCTGAAATCTGAATTGGATTGTTTTAAAAATTGTCAAGTCCTAGTCGGGGTAAATAAGCATGCCTAGAAAGGTATGCAGTTGCTCTTGGACACATTTAAGATGTTGATACTTTGGTGTCTCTTGATAAGAACACTTCGGTGTCGAGACATAAGTCTCTCCTGTTCTGTGATACTGGTAGTTACCTCCTGTTTTGGTCCCGTTAACCACTTCTATAAAAAGGATTTAGCAAGTTAATTTGTTTTGTACTCTGTTACATGTACAATTCGGTTTTAATTAAGCAATGTTTTGAAATAATTAAGTTTTGTTCTGGCTTATTTAGATACGATTTTGCCACAGACAAGTCTTGTTCTGATATCATGATATTCTGCTATGATGATTGTAAGATTTGCTTGAAGCCAATATATCTTGTTTTGGCATAGTCTGTTCTGAGATACTTATTGTTTGAAATGCACTTTCATATGTGATCTGATTTGTATATATCAATATCATATGACTGTTAGGTTCAGTTACCATTATCATGTTTAGTTTTCCTCACTAAGCTATATGCTTAGCACGGTAGATTTGCCCCGTATAGGTTCAGATAGAAGGGTATAAAGACTGGGACAAGGATAATCGCAGTGGTCAAAGAAGATTGAGTTTTGTTTTGACGAAAATCTATATTTGAGTTTGTTTTTGAGTTACTTCTGATAATTGAAACAGTTTGAATGTGTTGAATGGTTTGTAATAGCTATAATACAGGATGGCTTAGGTTTTAAGACATGCTTATGATAAGTTCAATGTGTATAATGTATTTTGTTTGTAATCCATCTTGTAATACAATACAATATATGTTTGCCCGAATTGGTTTTTAAGGAAGATTTCAATTGCTTTGGGTTTGTTTGTACTATTTTGTGTGGCATCCATATATTCTTCCAAAGGGTATGTGGGTGTTACAGAACCTTCCCTCTCATTTTCTCCTCTATTCCTTCTCTATTTTTCCTCTTTCCTATCATCGTCATCCGTTGTCGCATGTCTTCATATCCTCTCCTCACCTTCGCCGTTGTCTGCAACTTCTCCATTTGTGTAAGTTTACGATTATGTTTCTCCATTTGTTGAGTTTTGCATGACTTCCTGGCTTATGCTTTTTCTTGTATGAGTTAAATTTGACATGGTTTTCATCTTGTTAATTGTTCTTAAAGGGCAATTTTTAGTGAAAGCACAACAATATACGAATATTGTCTATGACTATAAGGTTCCTTAATAATCATTTGTTGCAATGTTTTGAAGGGAAGGGATTTGAGATTGAAGTGTCTATTTTATGAATAACCCTTTTGAGATCTGCATGGAGTTAAGTTTATGTTTACTCCTCCTCTATTTTTTGAAAGGTTTCCAAGCTATTCTTGGTTTGTTAGAATTTGATTCAATTTTGATCATTATCCATCCCAATGATAATGACTTTAGTGTTCTTTTGTTACTAGCTTTTGATTTGCAGTCCCTTGAAATTCAATTGCTTCCATCTTGAATTAGGGTTTGAATTTGAATATTTTGATTATAGTTTCAATTTGGGGATTTTGATTAAGGTTTCAAGCACAGCTATAGATTTTTAAGTTTAACCTAATGCTTATTTGTCATTGGGATATAGCTAGAATTAAGTATAATTTTGCTTATATTTTGATATTAAAATTAGGAATGTTGGTTTATTTTCTTACTTGATTTTAAATATGAGTTTTAGATATATAATGAATGATTTACATGTTCACTTATAATTGCGTTTTCATTATAAATAGTTCTGATTTGTTGGAGACTTCTTCACATTCCTATTTACTAAAATTGTATAATGAATGGTGTTTGTTTCAAATTTGGGTATAGTTTTGTACTATTTTGATTGTTTATAATGTTAAGTGATCAAAGTTAATATACAATTTAATTAGTTAATCTAATAGTGTTATAATTGAATGTTTTGTACTTCAGGGCAAAAACTCCATTTGTTTACAAAATGGTAAGCTTTTTTCATGTTGAATGTCTGTATAGGTTGATGTAATTAGATTATATATTGATTTGTAAACTCATTTAAATATAATTCTACAACATTCAAGCTTAATTATTTTAGCTATTTATTTTGTTGTAAGGAATGAACAATATTAGTTTGTAGGGAATGTATAACAAGCAAATTTGGTTCTAGTATTGCTATCTTGTAAGTGATAATAGCGATTAATTTGTATTTGTAATTGAATATTATATTCAACAAATCAATTATTTCCTTTTCAATATATTGAATAAAATATTGAAATCAAATTGTAATATTTCTACAAAATTCAATCAAATATTAATTTCAGGTTGAAATATGCCACCAAAGAGAACACAAGATATGATGTGACTAAGATTCCGACCACGATTTGGAGGTACTTACTGTACAGGTGAAGCATCTCATGGTGTAGCAGCTAGAGTTGAATCACCTCCTCCCCCTCCACCTACTACACTTGCAGATGAGGCATCCCTTGCCGTACATGTTGCTACACCATCTACCACCCCTACATCATTCACTACCCCTATATCGATAGAGATATTAGGGGTAAACAATGCGGATGAAGGAGACGGCCGCCAGCCTGGAGCTGATGGACTTGATGAAAGAACTTACATCACAATTGCCAATAATATGTAAGTGAAAATACACAAAATATTATTTGTTTATAAATAAGTTGTAGGTTTAAATTTTAAAAATGCTATAAATTTATTTGTTTTTATATTAGGTTGATTCCATCTGGACCATGTTCAAGAAACATAAAATAGAAATTCAAGGAGAAGATTGATCCTGAGGGTTATGTATAGAAGAATATCTCTCAGGCGACAAAGGAATTTTACTATCAGGAGTTTGAGTTACAACAAAAATTATTATTTTCTTTTTAATTAACATTTTTATACATTAATTAGATAAATATTATTACATCATAAGTATTTATCGAATGTTTTTCCTTTTATTTCAGAAAGAATTTTTTTTTGATCCTCAATTTGACGAGATCATCTATAGAGTATGGGAGAGACGAGCACGTACACGTTATTGAGACTTTGTTGCTGCAATACATAAGGCCGGTGTACGACCACCTTACATTTCTGAACAAATATGGAGTCTTTGACACAGTATTGAACAGCATCTGAGGCAATGTCCGTTTTAGAGCGTAATTCGGTCAACAGACATGGAGGACCGGGGGGAGAGAGTTTTCCTGTATATACAGGAGGATCTATTACCCACCACAAGTATGCAGAGAAACTTGTAAGTATTTACACTTTACATTTATATTATCATTTCTTTACTTTATTGTATTTCAATTGAATTTGATGTGTAAATTTTGGAATGAAAATATGTGTTTCTTATTGAGAATGATATTGTTATAAATGTCTGGTGCCATATATAGCTGTGTTGTTGAGTTATTTTCTTTATTCAACAGGGGGTAGATATCATAAAAATAAAGGAAACTCAGCAAAAAAATTTTATAAGTTTTTGTACACTTATAACATTTTATTCCTATGTAGGAAAAGTCTACAGGTATGAGCCTACATCCCATCCATTTTTTTGCACACTCATGCTAAGAAGCATGACGGTGTAATATTTGTCAACAATCATTGTAGAGAACTAAATGTATGTGAAATTTATGGTTTAATATTAACTCTTAATAATTATCACTTACTAATATAAACATTGCCTTATGATAGGACCAAATATAAGAAAGCAGTCAACGACAGTCTCAGCAGTCTGAAGATGTTGATGAGAATGAAACCTATCTTCATGCAGTGGGTGGTAGGGACCGTCGTGGAAGAATATTCGGCTTAGGTTCATTTGCGAATACATGTTATTCGCAATCCTCTACGTCCAATACAATAGCATCTAATAGGCGGTCCACAACAAATCAAGTCTAACAACTTCAGAGCATAGTGGAGTACATAACTCAGCTCCGTAATGAGGTGGATGAGTTGAAGGTTAGGAGTAGCACCTCATTGTACCAATCAGAGCATCCACCGTCTCCAGATTAATAGTGTACTTTTGGTCATTTCTTTTGTATTATAAATACTTATTATGTACAATGTAATGCTTTTGTTATCAATTAAGATATTTTTAACTTTATATCATCAATCGAATTTCTGTTTAAACAAATTAAATGTATACTATTAAATTTAGAACTGTTTAAATTATGCATTAATTTTAATTTATTGACGGTATATATTATATATTTAAAAAAAACTTTTCTTGTTGATTTACCGATGGAAATTTGTTGTTCTGTTGGTAAATTGAACTCTACTTGCGGACAGAATACCAATAACCTTCGATAATCATAGATGAAATAACCAATTCTGTCGCCAAATTTACTGACGAAAAGCAATCATCGGTACACTCACCAACGGAAAAAAAAAACATAACTATCGGTAATGTTTTAACAAAATTAACGACAGAACAGGACAAAATGTCGGTAAATATTCCGACGGATTATCAATATCTGTCGGTAAATTTACCAACAGTCGACTCCAAAATAAACCGTCGGTATATTTACCGATGGTACATGAACCGTCCGTTGATAAACTTACCGAGGAAAATTCTATGTTTCATCGATAATTATTCACTACAGCCATTTCTACGACGCTTTTGTCCGTCAGTAAAGGTCGTCTCTAACTTGACTTATTGATGAAATTTTTATATTTTTCGCCGGTAATTTCCGTCGCAAAATGACATTTTTCTTGTAGTGTTTTATACCATATTTCAAAGAGTAATAATCATCTATTCAAATTTTGGTAGCACATTAATCTCAATCAAATATTAGATGAAGTCATAAAACATGACTAATAAAAAGAAAATGTTGGAAAGTAATAGCTCAAGTAAATTTACCCATGTCAGGACAAAGAAACGAGAAAGGATTGTGGTCCACAATCTGCATATCTATCCCAACAGTCAAGATGGAAAGGATTGTGGTCCACAATCTGCATAACAATCCCAACATTCAAGATGGATTTGTTGGACTTGTCGTTAATTTTTATATGCTCATCCGTCGTTGTTCCTTGACCAAACAACGACGTTTCCCTGCAAACTGTTATTCCTGGTCAGACTCAAACCTCTGAAAGCACATGAAAGTCTTTTAGGGTTCATGTATGCTTTCACATTATAACTGAGGAAAGAATAGCTCTTTTTAACATCTAATAAGAGTCAATGCACCCTGTTCCTTTCTTTTTCAGATGCATCATTATCGCATTAGCTGGTGGTGGATTTTAATGCCTTCCCTTTTGGACTTGTTTTACTAAGAACGAAAAGCGATTAATATGTTGTTTTAGTTAACCCAATTAATCTATTTTTTCATAGTTTTAAAAACTGAATCAATGTGGCCGATTTAATATTAAAACTTTTGGTTTAATATTAAAAACATTACACTGCTCGTCTTTTGGGTTCTATTTAGTTTAATAATTTTTGTTATTTAAAATCGATCAGTTTATTAATTAATTATTCAATTTTCGTAAACTAACTAATTTTTATTTAATGTTTGCTTTTTTAATTAAACTTTAAAATTTTTTATGAGTAAAGATAATCTTCTTTGATCATTTTTCAAAATTTTTAATTTTATTCAATTTTAACTGGTTTTGTGACGGTTTATACTAGTTGAATATTTTAAATCTTAAACCTTTTATTTTACCAGTTTAACTTTCGATCCGATTAACATTAATTTCATAAGATGTGAAAAGTAACATTCCGGTTTTTTTTTACATCTTTATTTTCGAGTGTATAAGAAAAGACTTTATAGTCAGATTATGTTCCTTATCAAATGGGATTCGTTGGAGATTGTTGAGTGTTGACTGTCTAAAGTTTTTTTGGGGGCTGTGGTCAAAGTTATCATTTTCTTGTCCCTATATGCTCTTCATTCAATTGAAGTTTGTTTGACCATAGATATAAGGCTATACAAACCATAAAGACTCACATGATGACATAAAGCTCTGCTTATACCTATTGAGTGCTAGGGAAGGACTTCAATGTCCCATTCCTGAAGGGGTTGAATCTTAAAGATGTTGGCTTGAAGTTGAATAATTATGGGTCATTTGTACTCTGGTTTCATCTAGATGAATGAAGAAAAAGAAAAGAATAAATTTGTTATTAGTGATTATTTAAGGAAAAATTGTTTTTTTGAAAATAAATATTATCTCCTGAAGTTCTGTGTAATGCAACTTGGTCATTAAAACACATTTAAACCTTCTTTTTTATGAAATTATGATCATTTAATAGTTGTTAATACAAAAACAATTCTTAATTTTATTGAATTTTACAATTATAGTTTAAAATTTAAAAATTAATAATAAAATACTTTACTTTCATTTTTTAATAAAAATAACCTCTCTTTATTTTATGTTATAATTTTAATTATTAAAGAATTTAGAACTTTTAATCTTTTATAAAAAAAATCTGTTTTTTATATTACAAAATGAATTATTAAAAGGATGATCGAATTTTTAATTTTTTGCAAAAATTTGTTCTATTAACAGAGAACGTTATTTTACTAAACACGTAATATTAAAAGGTACAAAGTAAAGAGTGGTCTATGATGTAACTATGACTATTATTTACATGTTATATTTATATATAAATATTAAATATATAGATATTCTTGAGATTCTACATTAAGAGAACAATACAATTGACCGTGATTAGCCATCAATGATCAACCTAATTTTGAACCAAGAAGAAAGAGAGCTTAAATTATATATATATATATATTTCCTGGCTAACTACGTCCAAATTCCATCCTTGGACATGGTCAAATTTGATGAGTCTCTTGGACTGTTGGACACGAAGCATATAGAGATATTTCAGGCTTTCCCTAAGAGTTGAAGACCACCAAGTGTTAAATGCGTTTGCAGAAGAACAAGTCTTTGGTCCAAAACCCATATATATATATGTATATTTGCTTAGGGCATACGAGCGACTTGTAGCTAGAGTCCTATTACAAACTAGGTAACAATCACTTGATTTCTTAGAAGTTATAATCAGAAACAGGAAGTATCGGATTAGAAGAGTAACAGAAGAAGGAGATAGAAGCAATTTCAAAGAGATGAGAGAAGTTGATTTCTATTATCTGATAATGATCACGTTCTCATACTCCCATTTAAATAGTAACTATCCTATCGGTTCAACAAAAGCGTCGTGGGAAAGAACTGAAAAGAAAACCCACGAAGGAGCATTTAAACTTTGTCCAAATTATATTTTACAACCCATAAAATAATATATTACATTCAAATAAAATCTGCCAGCCGCTTCGGACGAGTCGACTTCCTTTTTTCCCTTCGCGACGCCAATAATTCATCTGCTACCGATTGAATTTTATACGTAACATCCCCCTCTCCTTGAGGAATCGACTTGTCCTCAAGTCGTAGCTATGGGAAATGTTGCATTAGCTCATCATATGGTTCCCATGTTGCATCATCAAGTGTACCATCACTCCAAGTGATGAGCCATTGCTTCTGTGCCTTGTTATTAACTAGCACAATCCTCTCGGAGTGAGCTGCAGTTGGAGTTGATATTGGCCTGCCTGAAATGAAATTTGTTGGCAATGGCAAATGTGGAATAGTCGTGCCAGACCTTACATAAGTCCTCAATTGTGAAACATGGAATACATTGTGGATTCTTGTATGTTCTAGCAACCTTAAATGATAGGCAACTTGGCCTAATTTTTCAGCTAATTCAAAGGGCCCATAGTACCTTTTAGCTAGTTTGTTGGACTGCGGTTTCGCCATTGAAAATTGACGGTAAGGCCTAAGTTTGAGTAACACCCAATCGCCTGGAGAAAATTCAACATTGTGGCAATGTTGGTCAACCATTTGCTTCATTCGTTGCTATGCTTTTGCAAGTTGCAGCTGCAAATCCCGAATCAATGATGTGCGCTCCACTAGCATTTCATCAATCGCTTGGATAGTGGACTCTCCACCAGTGTAGGGTAATAGTGGTGGTGGATCTCTTCCGTAGAGAGCTTTAAAGGAACACATACCAATGCCTTCGTGATAGGACGTATTCATCGCCAACTCCGCCCAAGGTAACAATATTGTCCATCGAGAAGGTCTTTCATAGCAATAAGCTCGAAGATATTGTTCAACGCCTCGATTCATAACCTCCATTTGGCGTTAGTTTGGGGGTGATAGGCTATGCTTCTTTTCAACTTGGTGCCACTGAACTGAAAGAGTTCTTCCCAAAAAATGCTCATAAAAATCATGTCCCTGTCTGTCACTATGGATGTGGGAAAATCGTGATGCCAAACAACAATATCAATGAATAATGAGGCTACCCTGTAAGCATCAAAAGAAGGCGGCAAAGATCCCAAGTGAACATATTTAGATAATCTATCAACCACAACTAAAATAGCATTGGAACCCTTTGACAGTGGCAAGCTGGTAACAAAATCCATAGTGATATCATCCCACACACATGTAGGCATTGGTAACGGCTGCAACAAACCACCACTTTTTTTAGTTGAATACTTTGTTACTTGACAAACATGACATGATTTCACAAAGGCTGCCACATCTTTTGGCATGGAAGGCCAATAAAATGATGCCGCAACGCGTCAAAATGTTCTATCAATGCCTGGGTGACCAGCTGAGTGAGATGCATGACATTCCTGTAATATTAATTCTCGCAAAGGAGAATTGGAGGCAAGACATAACCTATGTTGGTAGTAAACAACACCATCACAAATTGAAAACGGAGCAAGTAAATGCCCTTCTGCGTCTAGTGTATGGTATGCCACCAGTTCAAGATTTTCCAAATTTTCTGACTGTATTTTATCAATGATATCAGGTATTGGCTGAATAAATGTAGCAAATAATTGGGCAGAATCATACTCAACACAATCCCTCCGTGACAATGCATCCGCCACCCTATTCATTTGACTTTTTTTGTATTCAATGCGAAACTGAAAACCCATCAATTTTCGTATATAAAATTGTTGTTCAGGGGTTTGAATTACTTGGAATAGTAGTTCCTTCAAGCTTTTTTTATTAGTGCGGATGACAATTTCATGACCAAGTAGGTATTGACGCCACTTCTGGACCGCCTCCACGATCGCATATAATTCCTTGTTATACACTGAAGACAATCGGCGTCGGGGACCCAATTTTTTACTAAAATATGCGATTAGATGTTCATCTTGAAGTAAGACTGCTCCAACATCGGATTCACAAGCATCTGTTTCCAACACAAAAATACAATCAAAATTGGGCAACTTTAATACTGGAGTCGAGATCATTACATTTTTCAATTTATCAAAAGCCTCAGTAGCATGCTCATTCCAGTTGAAGCTATTTTTCTTTAACAAATCCGTGAGGGGCGAAGCTAACATTGCGTAATTTTTTATAAAACGCCTGTAGTACCCTGTCAATCCTAAGAAGCCTCTTAACTGCTTAAGATTTTTTGGAGTTGGTTAATCCTTCATTGCTGATAATTTTGCCGGATTTGCCTTCAAGTTTCCATCCACAATGATATGACCTAAATATTCCACCGAAGACAAGGCAAAGCTACATTTGGACATTTTCACAAAAAAGAAATGTTGTTCCAGTAGCTTCAAAGTCAATCCCAAGTGATGAACATGCATATCAAGTGAAGTACTGTAAATAAGTATATCATCAAAGAATACTATTACAAACTGTCGTAAGTATGGGGCAAATAACTGATTCATGGCTGCCTGGAAAGTTGACGGGGCGTTGGTAAGCCCAAACGGCATGACAAGAAATTTGAAATGACCATCATGAGTGCAAAATGCTGTTTTAAAACTGTCAGCCTTATGCATTCGAATTGGGTGATACCCCGATCAAAGGTCTAACTTTGTGAAAAATCTTGCGTGACCTAACTTGTCAAACAATTCATCGGGGGTAGGTATTGGAAATTTATCTGGCATCGTCACTGCACTTAATGCCCTATAATTCACACAAAACCAGAATGTGCCATCTTTCTTCTCAACTAATAATGCCGGCGACGAATAAGGACTTTGGCTATACTGTATAATTCTGTGATGAAGCATGTCCTTAACCTGTTTTTCAATCTCAGTTTTTTGATAGTGTGGGTAACGATATGGTCTCACGTTTATAGTTTTCATACCTGGCACAAATGAATTCTATGGTCATTAAATCTTTTTGGTGGCAAACCACTAGGACTTGTGAACACTTTGATATACTGTTTTAATACTTCAAGAATCATACCTGGGACATCTTTAGGAAATTCCACAACATCATCATTTACGATAGCAGACACATTGGGATCAATTGCAATTGATTCAAAGAATTCAGACACGGTTATAGAAGTCTGTAACCTTCTTAAAGCATTGAGTGAAATACTCTGCGGCGGTGTTTGATCTCCTCTTAAAACTACAGCTACGCCATCCAAATTAAATTTCATAATCAACGTAGAATAATCATGCGAAACCTCTCCCAGTTGACACAACCAATGTACATCCAAAACTACATCAACAGCATGAACTTCGAGCACATACAAGTCAATCAAAAATTTAAATCCTTGCATACATAATTCAGTTTGAGGGCTGAAATAAGTACACTGTAAGAACGAGCCGTTACCAACATAAACTTGAAATGGTCGTACCTGATGAAGCTTTAACTGCAACCTCGAAGCCACTTTTGGATGGACAAAATTGTGTGTCGACCCTCCATCAATTAAGACGACAACCTCTGCATCCAATAATGTGCCCTTTAACCGAAGTGATTGAAGGCCGGAATTTCCAGATAAAGTATGAATGCTGGACACATCGCCTTCAACAACAAGGTCCTCAACCAAATTCTCTAACTAATTGTTGTCATCGTCATCAAGCTCATCTGTACCCAATAATCCCAAAAACCTATGCTTACACCTATGCCCCGGAGCAAACTTTTCGTCACAATTGTAACATAAGCCCAATTTATTTCTCTCTTCACGTTCTTGCAACGTCAAACACCTCAAAGGTAACGACCTTACCCCGGCGTGCACTTGTGTACGACTTGGAACAATTGACGTAGATGCAGGCACGACATCAGGTACTGAATTTGGCAGTTGCGAAGAACGAACAGGAGATGGCGTCCAAACCTTTCACGGACTAGAAATTGCAGCCAATGTGTCTTAGTAATTTGCTGAAATCTCACGTGCCAATGCTACAGTTTGTGATAAAGATGTGGGATTTCTCAAGGTGACCTCTCTTTTTATTGGGGCTTTCAAACCAGCCTTAAAGATTGAAATCAAAGATGATTCCAAAACGCCTTTAATCTTGTTCAATAGCCTTTCAAATTCACATTGATACTCTAAAACTGTGGAACGTTGATGTAGCTTCGATAACAAACCCAATTAATCTTCATAATGGTCCGGATCAAACTGCTGTTTGACAAATTCTAAAAATTCAACCCATGCACCGATACAATTGTTATTAAATTAGTTTCGAAACCAATCCAAAGCTGGAGGTTCAAACATCATTCCAACTAGTCGTAATCGATCTTCCTCTGGTGTATTGTAGAAATCAAAATAACATTGTACCTTGAAGATCCAGCCTTCCGGATCTACACCTGAAAACTTGGGTGCCTCCAATCGAATTTTAGGACCATGATCAGGTGTAAAACGTGAATTATCACCTGTGCATTGAACATAGCGTCGCTCGTCCGGACCCTGACCAACAATGCCACGATTTTGTTCATTGATGATGGACTGACGTTCCAGAATTGTGAAGATTTGCTCAATCTTTTGTGAAACCTGTAGTATTTCCTGACGATTGGTTCTACAATCCAAAGCCAAACTATTAACCGCCGAGATAATCTCTTTAGCGTTGGAAAAAAGTTTGTCGAGAGTAGAATCCGACATAATGAAAGCACCGCTTTGTTACAAACTAGGTAACAATCACTTGATTTATCAGAAGTTATAATCAGAAACATGAAGTATCGGATTAGAAGAGTTTGACGTAGAGAACAGAAGAAGAAGATAGAAGCAGTTTCAAAGAGATGAGAGAAGTTGATTTCTATTATCTGATAATGATCACGTTCTCATACTCCTATTTAAATAGTAACTACCCTATCGGTTCAACAAAAGTGTCGTGGGAAAGAACCGAAAAGAAAACCCACGAAGGAGTATTTAAATTATGTTCAAATTAGATTTTACAACCCATAAAATAATATATTACATTCAAATAAAATCTGCCAGCCGCTTCGGACGAGTTGACTTCCTTTTTTCCCTTCGCGACGCCAATGATTCATCTGCTACTGATTGAATTTTATCCGTAACAGGTCCACTGTTCATGGAAGATACTACTATGTAGCAACCTAATTACCAGGGTTGTTCTTGATATTTTATAAGCCCTGGGCAAAGTAATTTTTTTCTTCTTATTTTTGCTTATTTTTGGGCCCTCATAAAGAACACAAATAAACAAAATATAGACCCTTTTTGTTGTTCTTTATGAAGTCAAGAATAGGCACTATTTTATTTTATTTTATTTTATATAAAAATAAAAATAGACCCTATTTTATCATTTATAAGGATAGGCTCTGGGCGAGTGCCCGCCCTGCCCATGCCTAGGCTGGCCTTGCTAATTACTCATGGAAAAATACTGGTTCAGAACTATGTGTGTGTGTACGTGAATTGTTCTTAGTCAACAATGTTAATATATATACAAATACTACTTACCAACTGCATTCACAACATCGTAAAACTGGATTAACTGTCATTTTCCATTATTAACGATTACTTGTTTGGTAAGAAAGAGCTTAATATCTCAAGTTTACACAGTGGTAGGTGAGAAGACGATGCATTTATACAAACATTTTGTGACAGATTTTTCAACCTCCTAAGGAAAGCAAACATCAAAGTGTTGTAATTGTAGAATCAGTCAGTTTTACTTGGAAGCGATGACATGTTTCTTACTTCATCTTGCTATGACATGAAAGTATTAACCGTTGCCTTAAGCTTCACAAAACATGTCTTAGCAGGGAGGGAAGGACTGAAGAAGTCAAAACAATTTTAACTTGTATATATGGAGAATCATGTCAATCTTTGGCGGTAAAAAATAAATTTCCCAGAATATGTCATTACTTATAATATGATATATAAACACTACAAGGAGCATCGCGAGGGAATCTTAATGAAGAAGCAGTCGTCATGGTTGGTGGTGAGATGCTAGGTTACCGAAGTAGCACCCAGAAGGGTAAAAAAAATAGTTGTTATATGTGATAGATTAAAAAATCGAACTAATTCGATATCGATTCAATTATAAAAATTTTGAACAAATTAATTTTTTAGTCTAGCATTTAATTTTTTGGGTCGATTTACTTTTATAATCTTTGTTATTAATAACTGATCAGTTTATTAATTAATTAGTTAATTTTTATAACCTAATCAGTTTTATAAATTAAAATAAACCAATTGATTTTTATTTAATAGACTTCCTTTTTAATTAAATTCCAAAATTTTCAATAACTAAGAAAAATCTCCTTCATTCATATTTCAAATTCTTTAATTTTATCAATTTGTAACCAATTTTATGACGATTTAATACCGATTAAACCTTAAACCTCTAGTCTTACTGGTTTAACTTTTGATTTAATTTTTAAGACATTGGTTACCTATAGTTTAATTTAAAAATTAAAATATTTGTAGTTTAATTTAAAAATTTTATGTTTAGAAGAATTTTTTTGATACTTTTGTTAGTAAATGAAAATTTGATATGATATGAATATTGCAAGATATAACAACTCAAACTAACTTTTTAACTCGTATTAAACTAATTAAATTTGAGTCAATTTAATAATTAAAAATAGTTAATGATAAATTTTCTAACCAAATATTTGATGAAAAATAATTATAGAGATTTTTAGGAAGTTTGAATTGTGTTACAGAA
>JAOSBN010033172.1:0-16122 GCA_027563595.1 Erythroxylum suave
AACATAGTCAAGGAGTGCCGAACTGCATTATCAAATCTTGGTGTTGATTTATTTTTGGTTCTTTTATTTTTCCTGATTTCATTTGTTTGCTAGGAACAAATTGAAAAGTTTGCGAAACGACTACCCCCCTTCGGATTAACAATTGGTATCAGAGCGGGTCACCGTTTCAGAACTTATTAGCAAGTTGGTGCAGATCCTAGTTTCGCAAACATGGCCATAAGAGGAGCATCAATTATCAGGCCACCGTTGTTGGAAGGCTCAAATTATCCTGCGTGGAAATCACGAATGTAGGTCTTTATTCAGGTACAGGGAACAAGAGCATGGAATTCGGTGTTATATGGCTGGACACATTCGATGATTAGTGACAATAAAGGAGAGATAGTTCTAAAAGATCCATTTGAATGGATAAGAGCAGAAGACGAGAGGGCACTTGAAAACTCACAAGCACTGCATGCGATTTTTAGTGTTGTTAATGAAGGACGTTTCTTAATGATATCGGCCTGTAAGTCGGCTAAAGAAGCGTAGGATACTTTGCAGACTATTCATGAAGGTTCCAAATCTGCGATAGCGTCAAGACTACGGATGTTAGCTATGAGGTTTGAAGAATTAAAAATGGATGAAAATGAAACTATTGGAGACTTTCATGAAAGGTTACGAGATAAAGCAAATCAGGCACATCAACACGAAAAGAAATATTCCAATCAGAAACTTGCCAAGAAGACGCTGAGATCACTGCCTCCAAAATTTATTCCAAAAATTGCAACAATAGAGGAAGGCCCACGACATCAACGATCTGTCATTGGAGAAGTTAATTGGAATTCTTACAAATTTCGAAATGAATCTTTTAAAGGGTAAGCAAGAAAGAAGCAAAGGATTAGCATTATAGATTAAAACTCAAAAAGGTGAAAGGAAGGTGAAAAGAATCAAATGTTGTGAGTGTCAAGGCTTCCGGCACGTTCAAGCTGAATATGCTAATATTTTGAAGAAAAGAAAAGGAAAATCCTTTACTAGCACCTGGATTGAGAATGATTCCGAGGGTGAATTTCGTAGCGAAGAAGAAATAGCGAATGGTGCTGCGTTGGTTGCCTTATATAGTAAAAGTCCAATTACTTGCTTAACAGTAACTGAGAAGGAAGTAACTAAAGGTAGAAAAGAGAGAAAATTTGAAAATTTCAAAAACAATTCAGCTCGAGATTCAATATCAGATTATGACAGTGACATTACTGGCCTAGAAGATAAAAAAGGGAATATTTACGAGAATTACAATGCTATGTACGAAAAATGGGTGAAAACGCGTAGAAAGAATGAAAGATCGAAAGAAAAGAATCTTTGCATGAAGAACAACATACAAGAATTAGAAAAGAAGCTGATGTTGATGTCAAATGAGCTTGGTGAAGCTAGAATGAAATTGATAAGTACTGTAAAGGGATTGAGAATGTTGAATGGAGGCACGGAAAAACTAGATAAGTTGATAGAAATCAGTAAGGCTAAAGGGAATTTTGAAGGTATAGGTCATAAATGTGAGTGTTCGAAAGTTAATGAAGAAAATTCTGGCATGTTTAGATCAGTTCAAGAGGTAGAAGCGTCAAATAAGAGATGAAGATTTATACCCATATGACATTTTTGTGGAGTTGTTGGGCATATAAGGCCAAGATGTTATCAGTTACTACAAATGATATTTTGAAGGGGTCAAAACCGAAAATCTAGACTCTCTTTATCAAATTTCTAGCATCATCCCATGGTATCGAAGCAAGTTTAGATTAGAAAGGGTCAATTATAGACACAAAGACATTGTGAAGGAAAAACAAGAAAATGCCCAGATATGCAGTTAGTTACTACTGAGGAAGTAACTGCACGAACTGAAGAACTTTCAGTTACTTCGGATGATAAACCAACCAAAACAATGGAAGTTGATTTGAATCAAGGTTCTTCATCCCAAATTCAAAAAAATTATCCAGCAGAAAATGTTATTGGATATGTGAGTGAAAGAAGAAAAATAAGAGAAAGAAAAGGGGTTGATTATTAAGAACCTACAGGCTACTTGTGTTATACATCTTCATTTGAGCCAAAGAGAAACACAAGGTTTGAGATTCTTTGAGGGGCACAGGGACAGTGTGCTTTACATTTTTGAATTATTTTTTGTGTTGTTAAAAACAAAAAAAAAAGAAAAAAAGGAAAAGAAAAGAAAAGAAAAGAAAAGTTTTTTTTGTTCTTAAGTTTTATGTTGCTATTGTCGTCTCATCTTTTTAATAGTTTGTTTTGTGATTTCTATTTGGCTCCACTGAAGACTCCTCTGCTCTCTCATCGGTATGGATCTCTCTTGGGTATCTCTCTATCTTTCGGGCATATCTCTCAGTGTTTTGAATGGTGGTAATTTTTCTTCTTGGCGTTCTTATGATTCTTTCGCTGCATCTATTAGTGATTATTATGATTATATTTTTGTCCTAAGGAGGAGACATCAGATTGTTTATGGTGAATATTCCATTCAGGGGGAGATTTCAAGGTACATGTGTGACTATTTTTCATACTTTTTGGAATTTTTTTGTCCCAAGGGGGAGAAATTTGGATGGGATTCTTGTTACGATAGATGTTCTTTAGAAATTGACGTTGGATTGAGGGGGAGTTCATATGAATTGTGAATTTGATACTTATATGTCCAGTTATGTGATTTAGAGGGAGCTTCGTATTTGTGACAAATATGCCAAAAATGGGGAGATTGTTAGATATATGTTGAATATATCTATTTATTTTATTTTGGCATATTTTTATAAATTGGACTTATCTGATTTTGTTATCTTGGATTCAAAAGTTGGATAATGTTTTATATAACATAAAATTCTATCTTACATAGATGTGTATTTGTTGAGGAATATTAAAGAAAAATTCTAGTTTTGAATTAAATGGATATAGACTTACGTGTATGAAGAAGTCAAGGGCATTATGGTATTTTTGATTGTCAATTAAGGGTTCTGATTATATACGAGAGATTGTAAGCACAATTGGTAACCCACCCATTAGAGAGGAGACATTTCTATATTGAAGCCTATGTTTTTCCAAGACAAAGGATGCAGTTGTGTGTGTTTTTTTGTGAGAGTCATGCATGTCTTGGGTGTGAGCGAAGTAAATATCATGTAGGCGTGGGATAACAGACGTGAAGTGGATTAATTGTTATTGGAAGAATATAACTTTGTGTGGATGTATTTGGGGATTGAAAACACCATGGGTTTTATAAAAAAGAGAAGTGGGCATTAATTACATAGCTTACGTGATTGTTTTTGGGTATACAAGACAAAGGTAGCTTTGGTTTGGAGTAGTGGAGTGCACTTATTGTTGATTGAAATCAACATTGCAGTGGGTTTTATAAGAGCTGAAAGATATAGCTGCGGTGATCCATCTCTAAGATAACAGGTGAAGCTTGAGAATTATAAATTGTGCAATGGGTGTTGCATTCATAAAAGTGAAGATTTGTGGAGTGGCTCTTGGGTCGATTGTTTTCCCATTATTGTTACGACAACTTCCAGATTTATTTCAGTGGAGCTTAACTTTTCGGGAAGTTGTTCTTTTCTTTTATCTCAAGTGTTTTCAGTTTTGTTTCTGGTTATTTTATTCACTTGAGTTGTTCCTTAATTATTTGATTAATTATCTTTGATTAAGAGTGGTATAGAAAAGTTAGTACAAGGTGGTTGTACTATTGGGTGTGAAATTCTTTCACGAGAAGTGAGGTTGAGGGATAATATAAAGGGTTGAGTGGTGTCAGCTCAGTAAAACATTGGGTAAATCTATTGTACTTTGGTGAAAGTTTTTAATCTGGGTGAGGGCCCCACAGACATAGGCAAGAAGTGCCAAACTGCGTTAACAAATTTTGGTGTTGATTTATTTTTGGTTCTTTTATTTTTCCTAATTTCATTTGTTTGCTAGGAACAAATTGGAAAGTTTGCGAAACGACTACCCTCCTTTGGTTTAGAAGTGGCAATAGCTGGCCAAGACAGGCGAAAAAGTTATAAAAATGCTATAGTGGAAAGTAGGTCCTATTAAGCAAGCTTAATGAAGTTCGGAACCAACTGAAGACTAGATTCGATGTGAATACAGTTGGAAACAACAAAAACCAAAGCAAGACAACAACTTGTCTTCTAAATATCTTTACTCTTGAAAAAGTGGAAGAGTTGTGAGCCTACAATCTGTTTTAATTGGCAAGAGAAATTTTCTAAGGATCGCTGTCTACCTTCAAAGAATGAAGTTGTAGCTGCACTTGGAAAAATATCAAACAAATGGAGATACAGATGAAAGGACAAAGATGGATGATGTTGGATAATTTTCCCAACCTAAAATTTCATTGTATTCCATGGAAGGTACTGACAATGTTAAGGATGAATGTTAAAGATCATCCTCTAAGAGATTAACCACCCATTTTCTATGATTTAGGAGTTGATTCATTAAAATGGAAATGTGTATTTTTGAAGTGGGATTTGGCTTGGAACAAATCTAAAAATTAATGACCAGCCTATCCTTAATCTTCAATCTCCTTGATTTTGACTCAATCTTCACCAAATCCTTGATTTTGCACCTAAAAGATAATTATTAATTTAATACCCCAAATTTAAGTACAAAAGGAATTAAAAATGGGAAAGTTATTATGTCAAAATATATAAATTACCAAAAGAAGATGGAAAAGGACCCATAAAATCAATTCCCCATATATCAAAGATTTCACATATTAAAATTGTGGAGAGACGCATTTGATCTTTATGGCCTAAGTTACCTCTCTTTTTGCAATTATGGCAACACAAAACAAAATTGCATCTTTAAATAAAGTAGGCCAATGCAATCTACATTTCAGCCCCCTACGTGTTGTTCTCTTTGGATCAAAAGTGTCCACCACAACCATATGAGTGATAAAATTTTAAGATGGATGAAAATTCACTTTCAGGTACACACCTTTGAATTATTTGATGAAAGCAATGTTTCCATAGATATGGATCATCCCAAATATCTCCTTTTATCCTATCTTTTTAGGCTTTAGTCAATTCACCTGATAATGTTTTGGCAACTAAATAGTTCACAATATAAGTATACCAAGGATTAGAATATTGAACATTAAAAAGATGTTCATCTGGAAATGATTCCAGGCGAGGCAAGGGCTCTTCATCGTTTACTAGTCTACTTAAATTGTTAGTAAATGAATTTTCTTTTTTTTTCTTACCTCTGGTTTCTAAGTAGAATTCTTGTAGTAGCAGAATCCATCTTATCAATCTTAGTTTAGTTTCTTTTTTATTGAGCAGATACTTCAAAGCTGCATGATTAGAATAAAGAATGACTTTAGTAAAAAAAAAAATAAGGCCAAAATTTCTCTAATGCAAATACTACTACAAAAAGATCCTTCTATTTTGTAGAATAATTTCTCTTAGCAGCGTTAAGAGTTCTTGAGGCATAGTAAATGGCATTTATATTCTTTCCAATCTTCTGTCCTAGCACAACACCTAAAACATAGTTATTGGCATCACACATTATTTTAAAAGGATACTCCCAATTTGGTAGCTGGATAATTGGAGCTGATGTCAACAATTCCTTGAGTTAATCGAATGATGCCTTGCATTTTGTATTAAATCAAAAGAAACATCTAGCTATAATAACTTTGTTAGAGGTTGAGTGATCTCAGAAAAGTCATTGATAAACCTTCTATAAATTCCTACACGACCAAGAAAAGAACACATTTCCCGTGCAAAGGTAAGGTAAAATAAAGATTTAATCAAATCAATTTTAGATTTATCAACCTCAATTCCTTTTGATGATATTTTATCACCTAATATCAGACCCTGATCAACCATGAAGTGACATTCTTCATAATTCAATATCAAATAAGTTTCAATGCATCTTTTTAACACTTTAGTTAGATTTTCTAGACAATCTTCAAATGAATTACCATAGACAGAAAAATCATCCATAAACACCTCTATGATATTCTCTACATAATCTAAGAAAATACTAACCATACATCTCTAAAACATCACAGGAGCATTACATAAACCAAATGGCATATGACGGTAGATGAATGTACCAAAGGGGCACGTGAAGGTTGTCTTTTCCTGATCATCATATGCTACAAATTTTGATTGAAATTTGAATGACCATTAAGACAACAATAATAAGAATGACCAGCCAACCTTTCTAACATTTAATCAATAAAAGGCAATGGAAAATGATCCTTCTTAGTGGAAGAATTAAATTTTCTATAGTATATACAAGCGTTCCATTCATTTTGCACACGAGTTAGAACTAATTAACCATTATCATTCTTTACTGTTGTAAAACCAATTTTTTTTCGTACTACCTAAATCGGACATAGCCATTTCTTGTCAGATATTGGAAAGATCATACTTACATCAAGAAGTTTCATAACTTCATTTTTCACTACTTCCATCATTGGTGGAGTAAGTCTACGTTGACCCTCTCTTGAAGGCTTGTAAACATCTTTTAGTAAAATTATATACATACATATGGAAGGGCTGATGCTTTTGAGGTTAGCAATAGTGCATCCAATGGCTTCCTTGTATTCTCTAGTACTCTCACCAATTTTATTCTTCCAAAGGGGTAAACCTATTTGAGATTATCATAGTAAGTGACTGATTATCACCCAAATAGGCATATTTTAGATGTTTAAGTAAAATTTTCAATTCCACCTTGGGAGCCTACAAAATAAAAGGAAGAAGCTTGTTGTGAGATATTGGAAGATCAATGTAAGAGATATTTTACCTAATGTGCTTCAAACTTTCTAGCCTAGAAATTAAATTCTTCATCTCTTCATAAATGACAAACTTTTCTTTAAGATTTTTCAACTCTTTAAGAGTAACTTCTTTGATAACTAACTTTAAATTGTCTGCATCAATTAACTTAAGAACTTGCTGAGTTCGATTATCAATTATGTCAATGAAAAAAACATAATCAACGTCACTAAGAAAATGCATGGCTTCATAAATATTAAATCTAATAAACTCTCCATCGAATTCTATAGTTAAAATGCCTTCAACAACATCTATTTTTGTTCTTGATATTTTAAGAAAAGGTCTCCCTAGCAAGAATGACACAAATTTAGAAGAATGGTATTCTTCCATATCTAATGCATAGAAATCTACAGGAAATACTAACTCATTAACTTGCACAAAAACATCTTCTAAAACACCTTCAGGATATGCATTGGACCTATCAGCTAATTGAATGATTACACTCATTTATTTTAAAGGTCCCACGTTCAAATAACGATAGATTTTGCTACGCATTACCTTTATTGATGCTCCTAAATATATCATTGCTCTTTCCACTTTCAGATTACCAATTTTACCAGGAATGGTGAACATACATGGATCCTTGCACTTTGGTGGAAACCTCTTTTGGAGAAAAGCATAAACATTTACTCCCATATGAATTTTCTCATTTGCCTTCAATTTTCTTTTATTAGTGCATAAATCTATAAGGAATTTTTTATACCTTGTCATTTTCTTAATGGAATCAAAAAGGGGAATGTTTACTTCCATCTTTTGAAACACTTCCAGAATTTCTTTTTCTTATTGTTTCTTTTTTTATTTTGCCAATCTACTTGGAAATGAAGGTGGGATGACATAAGACTGCTTGGGTTTTAAATTTTTAGATTGTGGCAGCTCTATTTCTTTCTCAAATTCTTCCTCTATAGTATAATTTGATGAATTTTCATTGGTTCTTTCAATTCCTTCCCACGCCTTAATATAATGACACTTGCATTTTTTCGTGGATTTACTTCAAGTTGAGATGACAATCTTCCAGAAATTTGTTTATCCATCTCCCACTATTGTGGATATTTGACTCATTTAAGTCTCCAAATTTTGAAAACTAGTCTTTGCATCATGTTGAAAGGCCATAATACTTTGTTGAAATATTCTCATTTCTTGCTGAAATGCTACAGTATTTTGCTACATATGTTGCACACTATTAGCAAAAGAAGTAACAATACTTTCAAGGAAATTACTTTGTTTTGGAGAAGGTTGAGCAATAAGTGGTATAGGCTAAAATCCAAGCTGTTGGAACAATCTAGGATTATAGGTTGATGTATATGAATCATATTTCCTTTGATGTTGCTGCCTTTAGGAACCTCCTACAACATTAACTTGCTCTTCCTCTTGAAGAGTTGGACACATCTATTAGATGATCAACATTTAACAAATTCCACAAGCTTTGACATGTTGATAATTTCCTACAACAAATTTTTGCGTAAGATAAGTCAAATTGTGAAGAGAATGTTCAAGTTCATGAATACTTACCTTATTGAAATTCTTTGTTAGTAATTGATATGAAACTCCAAATTATTGCATAGTGGGAGCAACTTTTGAAACAATTCCTTCTCTTAGGTAAGTGTTTTATCCACCAAGGCTCCACCACTTGATGTTTCTATCATATTTTGATTTGACAGTAATAAACCTTTATAGAAACACTAAATTAAAAGAGTATCAGAAATTTGATGATGGGGACAACTTACACAAAGTTGATTGAATCACTCCCAATACTCTTAGAGACTTTCTACACTACCTTAGTGAATTCCACAAATTTCTTTTCTAATATTAGTAGATCTAAAAGCAGGGAAAATTTTTCACGAAATTGTTTTTTTAATTCATTCCAAGTCATGACGGATCTTGAAGGTAAATAATATAACCAATCATTTGCTTTATTCGTCAAAGAGAACATAAAAGCACACATTTTGATATAGTCTACATTCACACCATATGGTTTCATGCTTGAACAAAGTACATAAAATTCTTTGAGGTGTTTGTGGGGATCTTCACCTGTAAGTCCATAAAAGGTAAGATGTAAGCAAATTAAACCAGATTTTAATTCAAATTTACCTCAGTATTTGTCAAGTCAATGCATAAAGGTTGTTGATTAAGATCCGAATTAGTTGCCCTAGGTAAAGGTTGTTCAACGTCAGCCATTATTTCAGGTTCCTAAAAAATTTCTAGCAAATTAAAATTTGGTTCAATTGTGGAAGAACAAGTAGAGGGAATTTTCCGGAGTTTTGTGACTTTTCGCAATTGTTTAGCAGTTTTCTAAATTTCATAATCAAATTGAAAATCACATCCACGAGAAGTAGGGGGTCAAACAAATTCAAAAAATAATGACACCATTCTCCAACAACTGTGCCAAAATTTTGTTAGGTGTCAAAACCAAATAAATAATTTCCCACTCTTGAAAACACTAATTTTTTAGAAATAATGATTAGGGACAAAATCCACAGAGACTGGTTGTATAATCTAAAATTTTAGAATAGGAGATAAAAAAAGGGTTTTTGTGATTGAATGATTTAATAATCGAAAATAAGATAACTACAAAAATTATAATATGAAGTAAATAATAAGAAAAATTCCAGCCAAAATATATCTCAATTTTAATTCCAATTAATTGATCATCAATTAAAAATATAAATTTCCTTCTCAAAAGAAATGGTTATGAGTATTAATAAGTTCCAATACTCTGCTTTTCCTTAATTGTAATTTAGATGGGAATTGTTCCACAAATAAACCTTGTTTATAAATCAGTCCTAAATTAGCTTTTAGGTTTTAGATCATAAACAATTTTAAAAAATTAGAAAAGCCGCCATTTTCACACAATAATACTCGAATTGGATTATTTAAAGTGAATTGAATATTTTCACAAATGCAGTTCCAACGATTTAAATTCATCGAATGCATTGGATTTCTACTTTATTGAATCTAATAAACATGAATGGGTTTAAAGACCCAAATAGAAGTATTTATTTGATACAATAAGATGTCAATATTTAAACCAAATAAAATCTCAAGAATACCAAAAAATTCAAACATTCAAGAAGAGAAAAAAATACAATTGAAGAACAATTCTCACAATTTTATTAAATTAAACTTTGATAATCTTGACTAGAACAAAGAATTTAACCACTTAGGACTTGAAACAAAAACAACAAAATAAAGAGAAGAATATGAAAATTATATGAACAAAAAAAAAGCCCCTAAACTAACGAAAGGCTCTCTTATTTATAAAAAAGGAGGAGGGTAATACCCTACAGGCTAAAATGAGAAACAAATCCCATAAATTTAAATACAAGAAAAAATTATCAAAATCATAAACTTGAAATATATGTTCTCATCTTATGAAGTTTTTTTGAACTAAATTACAATCATTCACGAAGTCTATATGAAGATCGTCCTCCATGAGATTAACCACACATTTGCTGTTATTGAGGAGTTGATTCATTGAAGTGGATATGTGTATATTTGAAGTGGGATTTGGCTTGGTATAAATCCAAAAATTAATGACCAGCCAATCCTTAATCTTTAATATCCTTGATTTTGACTCAATCTTCACCAAATCCTTGATTTTGCACCTAAAAGATAATTATTAATTTAATAGCCCAAATTTAAGTACCAAATCAATTAAAAATGGGAAATATATTATGTCAAAATAATGAAAATTACATCTTTAATTTTCTTAATTACTACTTGGAAAGAAAGCTTAGGTGGTATAAGAATGGTGCAACCGGGAAAGTGGAGGTGGACACTGGTCAGAAGCCGAAGGTGTTTGGTATTTGGTAGGATTTTAGATGAGAATGCAAGGTGAAGAGTTTATGGCGGATTTGAGAATTATGAAAATTCAGACATATGATATGTTGTTGGGCTTAAAGTGGCTCAAGAGCATTGAAAGTGCCTACTAGGATTATGCTTCTCTCTTTATGTTCTTTTGGTATAATGGGAAGGTGGTTAAAATATAAGTTAGAGTGCCACATGCGTGAAAGTTAGTGGGCCCCAAGAGAACTGGAGAAGACAGGGGTCAATGTTCATGATACAAGTGGGTAAAAGTGAAGGGGAAGAGCTTTAGTGCTAGTAAGTTATAAGTGATGATGGGGAATTATCAAGTAGGATTAAGACTATTTTATGAGGCTTTTATTAAGTTTTTGAGGAACCCAAGAGTTTACCACCTCTTAGAGAAGGCCATAATCACCCAATAGTTTTGCAAGAAGGAATTGGCCCTATCAACCTAAAGCCTTATAGATACCCTTCTACTTGAAAGGATGTAAATAAAAAGATAGTGAATTAGCTATTGCAAGTTGGTGTACTGGTTACGGAGGGACCGTTTCGACCTTTTCGAACTCTGTCTGTAACTCACTATAGGCTCGGGAAAGGGAAACAAAGAGAAGATGTGTACGAACGAGAGATCCAGCAACAAGAGTTATTACCCCTTCGCAGCCCCTATAGTATTAATGAAGAAAAAGAATGATACATGGCATATGTGTATTGACTATAGGGAATTGAATAAGAAGATAGTGAAGAATCAATATCCCATTCCTCTGGTTAAAGAGACATTTGATAAGCTTAGTGTAGCAAGATGGTATACTAAGCTAGAACTAAGGGCTGGGTATCACCAAATTTGCATGGTGCTGAAATATACTCATAGGACTGCTTTTAAAACATCAAGTGGACACTATGAATAGTTGGTTATGCCTTTGGGATAACCAATCTATGAATAGTATCTTCAAGGAATATCTGAGGAGGTTTATGTTGGTGTTTTTTACTGATTCTTATGTATAGCCCTTCCATTGATAAGCATGTACAACACTTGAGAGTTATGTTGGCAATTCTTGGGTAACATTGTTATTTTGTTAAAGAAGCAAGTGTACATTTGTTGAAAGAGAAGTGGAACATTTGTGGCATATAATAAAGAATGGTACTATTTGTACATATCCTAAGATGGTGCAAGCTATGCAAGAATGGCCTGAACTTACAATATTAAAGTAACAGTGAAACAACTGAAAGCTTTTCTTAGCTTAACAGGGTATTATAAAAGTTTTATTAATAACTAAGGTGAGATTGCCAAGCCTTTGAAAATTTTGATGACAAAGAATGGGCTTGCATAGGATGTTATGGATAAAGCCTTTCTGAAGTTAAAAGAGGTGTCACTGACAGCCCTAGTTCATAACTAGATTTCAGTAAGGTTTTTTTCATAGAAACAAATGTGTGTGGGTTTAGAATTGAGGTAGTGCTTATGCAGTAGGGTCAACCCTTAGCTTTTAAGCATTTGAGTCTTTCCATTTATGAGAAGGAATTGATGGAAGTAGTGCAAGCTATAGAGCTTTGACATTAATATTTGTAAGGGAGGAAATTTATGATCCAAACAGATCAATAGAGTCTTAAATTACTTTGTTTTAGATGTATTAGGTAGCATGACTCATAGGGTATGACTATGAGATGCACTATAAGAAAGGCAACAACAACAATGTTGTAGATGCTCTCTCATAAATGCAAAGGGTTGAGTTATTATAGATAAATTTTGACACAACTTCTTCTAATTTGTTAAAGTCTATTGAAGAGAGTTAGGTGAACGATATTGATTTGAAGGCACTTATTTCCCATTACAACAGAAAGGTGGAGTTGTGGGGAAATACTCAAGGGATGACAGATTTTTAAGATCAAATGGTAAGTTGGTGGTGGGTAATAGTGCTAAGTTGAGACAAAAGTTGCTGGATTGGATGCATACTACCCCCTCAAGGAGGACATTCTGGGGTGCAACCCATATATCAGCACATGAGGAAGCTCTTTTGGTGGAAAAATATGATACATTATATTAAAGATTATATCAAAGTTTGTGACACGTATGCCTGGTGTAAGTATGAAACCATTGCCACACCTGGATTATTACAGTCATTACCCTATATAGCCTTTATGCTTGTAACAAACTTCCTCGATCACATCTACCAATTACAAGGTGCTCCTACATAAATAAGAAGTGACAAATTCCTAATCTTTGTTGGTAATTATGGAAGGACTTTTTGCGTATTTTGGTTGTTAAACAAAAACTATCTTAGATTCTCAAATAAATGGTCAACCTAAGGCTCTTAATCATTGCCTAGAGACCTACTTGACATGCATGTGTTGGGAAAATCCCAAAGAGTGGAGTAGGTGGCTGCTTACAGTTAAGCGGTGGTATAACACCTCATTTCATACAAGCTACTCCTTATGAGCTACTGCATGGATATAAACCTCAGTTGCATATTCCCTATCTCCCTAGAGATTCTGTTCTAAAAGTTGTAGACAGAAGTTTTACTACTAGAGAAAACATGCTTGCTACACTTAAACACCATTTGCATAAAGTAGTGAACAAAATGAAGCAAAAAGTTGACGTGAAGAGGACTAATCGTGATTTTGAAATGAGGTAGTGGGTCTTTTAAAATTACAGCAGTATAGAAAGATTTTTGTAGCTGGTAGGAGCTCAAAAAAGCTAGCTCTGAGGTATTTTAAACCCTATCGAGTATTGGAAAGAGTGGGAGCAGTTATTTACAAATTGAAGCTACCTCTAAATTCATGGATAAATTAACATTCCATATCTCTTTACTGAATTTATGTCTTAATCCTCTAGTAAAGTATAAACATCCTCCTATGGACTGGCCTATAGCTCCTGAGAGTCATATTCCTAAAAAGATTTTCAATAAATGGCCATCCTTTTATATGATGATTACATAAATATAAATAATATTATTATTTTTATATGCAATTTTCCCATTTATTGCAATATTAGTGGATTATATAAGGTTCAAGAAAAGTTTAGACATCTTATTATTTTTAAATAAATATTAAAATTAAAAATACCACACCAATATAAAGTTCTCAAACTTAAGCCATATTTATTTAGATTCAAAAGGATAAATAAAAAGTTCGTTTGGTTTAAATTTTTTAATAAATAAAATTATTATAATAATAAGTTGGTTTAAAATTTTAATTGAAATTAAGGCAAAAAGTTCCTTTTGGATCTTAAAATTTATACTAAAGTACATATTAGTCTTTGACATTTTGAAATGTATAAAAAAAATTATAAGATTAAGTCAATTAAATGTTGTAGTAACACTAATATGACTTTTTTATATGTTTTATCTTTTATATAGGACCCATTAATACCACGTGGAGTTTAACTAGTGAGATTTTTCACTTGCTTGTTTCGAAGTTCTCCATCCTTATTGCCAATTGCATATGAGGATGGAAAAGTAGCCCAAACTTAACTCGGCTTAGTAGATCTGAAGTCAATAAGCTTGATCTAAGTTTACCAGACTTCAAATTGTGCTTGAGCTTTCATTTATAAAAAATTTGGACTTTAGGTCAGGCTTAAGCTTAGGCTTCAAATCTAAGCCTTGATGTAAAGTTCAAAGCCTAACTATATTAAAAATAATTTTATTTTATTTTTTAAAAAACTATATCTTTTAATAATAAAGTACATTTAGGACAGGGAATCCAAAACCTAATTAGTCAAAGCTAAGGCCAAAGGCTCAATTTTTTTTGGAGATTTGTGATTGAGGCAATGGTCCAAAACATTTCTTTTATAGAATCACTTTCCCCTTTATCTTTTCAACTTCAATTCTCTAATTTTTTTGAAGATTTGTGATTAAGGCAATGACTAAAATGTTTTATTTATAGGATTGCTTTCCTCCTTGTCTTTTCATTTTTAATTCCAAAATAAAAGTGAAAGAAAAAAGAGGAAAGTGATTCTACAATAAAGCATTTAGGTTTTTGCCTTAATAATAAAATTTCCAAAGAGATGGACTTTTGGGTTTAAAAGTGCAAAGTCAAGAAGGAGGAAAGTGATTATATAAATAGAGCATTTAGGTCTTTACCTTAATAACAAAACTTCCAAAAAGTTGACTTTTAGGTAGGGATGGTAATAGGCTAGGTCAAGTTGGCTCTAGCTCTGGCTTGGACTCAACCTAAGGCCCAACCTGGCCTGGGAGCTGTTTGCTAGAGCCTGGGCACGACCAAGTCCTTGTTGGGCCTAGTAGACTTGATCTGCCTTTATATATATTTTTAAAAAAACTAAAATTATCAAGTCTCTGGCTAGGATAGGTTCGGGTAGCCAAAGCCTGAGGCCTAGCCGACTTGATTGAGTTAGCCCCAGGCTCTATTACTAAGCTTACTTTTGGGTTTTACTTAATTAGGCTTTGGAAGAATTAATATTTTTATAAAAAGATTAGTTTTTGGACTTGGCCTAACCTAAATAAGCTTTAAAACATTTAACAATTTTCTAAATGGGTTAGACTTTTGGGCCTAACTAACCCAATTGGGTTTGACATGAATCAATTAGGTCTAGCTAAAGCTTGGTCGGGTTCAAGCTTAGTTCAAATTTCTTAGATTTAATTAGTTTTCAGACTGCCTAACGTTCAATCAGGCATAGGCTTGAGCAAAGTCTCTGAAGCCTAATTAGACTTTGGGTTAGGCATGAACTTTAAAAAAAAATTCAGGTCAATTTTAGTCCCTAATTACACAATTTTACCATGTTACTTCCCTCTTTTTTTCCCCCTTAACTTGTTTCAATTACAATTTTTTTCTCGTATCATAATCATCTTCACTACTATCTGCCTTGCTAAAGCAACCACTTAACATCTTACCACTCTCGTTTGTCTCCACCAAAACCACTAAATGAAAATAAATAGAAGATGACTTACAATTACCTCCCATTATTCTATTTTCTAAAGCATTCTTTCTAGGTCTTGCATCAACAATGTATTTCTTTATAAAATGAAGTATTTCCTATAAACAAGTAAATAAATAAAACCAATTTAAAGCACCATAAATCTAGTTTGCCACTACACGTGCTTTTGTTAACATCAAAACATTTCACTTTTAGTGAAAATAATAATAATAGAAAGAACCTCGTAAATTTTCAATGCTAGGTTATTTATGTTAGAAGGAGTTCTTGCTTCTCTTAAGCATGTTTTCAAACATAACATATGAAAAATAACCAAATATGTTTAGATATATGTTTCTTTATTAGTTAACTAGTGAAAATCATAAAAAATGTAAAATAAAATGAAAATCAATTCTAAAATGATAAAAATATGGTCATGTATTAGGGAAGAAGAAGAATTGAAGTTTGAGAACTATAGAACATGAAGGGTGGGGAAATGGGGAAAACAACAAAGAAAGCTAGGATTAGGGTTGATTTTAGGCTAAATTCTTAATCTGTGATAAATTTTATTTTTTATCCATAAAATGGGGGAGAGTTGGGAGGGGTTGCTAGAGGTAGGACACCCTGCCAATGGAGTTGGCGGGGTGTAACCCAACCCGCCATTCTCATTGGCAGGGTGGG
>JAOSBN010033183.1:0-16120 GCA_027563595.1 Erythroxylum suave
GTACCATGCCTTATGATTAATCTTGATATTGTGTTACAAAGGGACTAAGTTTGTAACCATGGTTATAGGTTAAATCGGATTTCCGATCCTCATTTGAATTAGATAGTCATAATGTCTCACTAGAGGCCACTTATGACTTATAGGCCTTGAAGTGTGATCAAGCCCATTGCCAACGTCAAATAAGCCTACAAGGTCGCACACAAAGAGTGATATGATTTAGGCTTATTCTATTGGGCCTAATTTATTAGGTACTGAATAAATATATATGGATATATTTATTCGCTTATATTGAATTAAGTTATTGGGCTTTTATTATAAGAGATATAATATAGGCTGAAACTTATTGGGCTTCCATAATCCTAATAGGTTTAGGATTATAATATTGTATTAATATTAAAATAGGATTAATCCTATTCCCACTAGGAATAGGGATAAGAGTTTTTCTATAAATATAGGGATTATGTCTTATTAGAAGAGATATTAAAACCCTAGCCACCTAGCCACTCATCCCTTTCCTAAGAGAAAAAGTGTGCAGTATTCTAAAGTGTTTTAGAACATGCTAGCACACATTAGCCGCTGCCCGGATTGTTCATCCTTGTGTGGATGCCGGGAGAGGACATTCGCGAGTTACAGCGTCAAGATATCTGGAAAGAAACCTAATCCGCGTGCTACAGCAGGTAATTCTGTATACTTCTTGTTATGAAATTTTGATTAACCAAAGCACAAGACTCGAATTTCTATGGTCCGTTCCGCTGCGTAATGTGCATTCCCAGACCATAGGCGATCCGACAAGGCACTCGTCCAATTCAAAACTCCTTAAATGTTTTAGCAACCAATTTGGATGGAGCAAAGTTAAGAAGATACGTCACCGTTTGTATGGCATATCCCCGTAATGATTTTGGAAGGCTAGCATAGGACATCATTGCTGTTACCATTTCCAATAGAGTCCTATTCCTCCCCTCAACTGCATCATTCTGTTGAGGTGTTCTAGGAGTTGACAAGTTGGAAACAATTCCATTATCAATTAGGAATTGTTGGAACTCTCTAGATAACACTCACCACTTCGATCAGATCGAAGTTGTTTTAATGGCTTGCCAAGCTGCTTCTCAGCTTCAGCTTTGAATTCTTTGAACCTTTCAATGGACTCATTCTTTTTGTGCATCAAATACAAACAGTCATGTCTAGAGTAATCATCTATAAAGATTATGAAGTATTCATAACCTCTTCTAGCTTGTATGTTCATGAGCCCACACACATCAGTGTGTACCAGGTCCAACGTGGATTTAGATCTATTTCCTTTGGAAGGAAATGAGGTCATCTTTCCTTCAATACATGACTCATAGGTAGGTAATGGACCATTGTCCAAGCTCGTAAGGATCCCACACTTCACTAACCTGTCAAATCTCTTTTTTTAATTGACATACCCATCCATAAGTGCCACAAATATTTTGAATTAATGCTAGAGATATTGGATATTCATGGTTTTATTAATTCTATTGTGCTTAGTGAGCCTGTCATAGGTTCTATAAAGAACAATCCCTATTTAATTACCGCATTACAAATAAAATACTTATTCTCATATATTGAAACTACATTTTCAAAATATAAGGAATAACCATATTTTATTAAACAAAAAAAAATCATGTTCCTTATAACCATTGGGAGGTAATATACATCCTCCAAATATAACCTATGACTATTAGGAAAGCCTAAGATAAGTACTCCCACTGCTTCTATCAAAACTTAGGATCTATCTGCTATCTTGACTTGAAACTAGCCTTTAGGCAGTCTTTTACTTTGTTGGAACCCTTGTATAGAATTGCAAACATAATGAGTGGCTCCTGAATCTAAAATCTAAGAATCAGATGAATCTGCCACATTTCTAGTTCCTAACAACCTTAGGAAACCCATACCTTGTTTGCTATTAAGAGTCTCAAGGTAGACCGCGCAGTTCCTCTTCCAGTGGCCCTTCTCACCATAGTGGAAATACTTTCCCTTGGTGTCCTCTTTGGCCTTCTTTTTCATAGGTTGGACCTTCACCCCTGTTTGGGCCTTCCCTTTCTTTACACCCTTCTTCTTTTGCTTGCCCTTACCCTTAGGCTTAGAAGAAGATGCCCCATGAACCTCTGGCCCATTGGCCCTAATATAGTATAACTTAAACTGCTGAAAAGAAGAGTTTAAGTTGTTGATGATCATAATCATCTACGTTTCTACATGCATTTCTCCCCATGCAACTCGGCCTCAATAACTGCAGAGATTAACTTAAGCTTGTAATCCTGCACTAGTTCATTAGGCTTTTGTTTGAGATTATGACAGGTTTGGATGGCTTTCACCCTTGTAAACCTAGTCCTCACACCAAACATCTCATATTGGTAATGGATCATTACCCTAGCATTTTGCATGCTTGCAAGTTGCTTCTACAACATTGCACTAATAGAAGCATGAATATAACACTTTGCAATCTTATCGTCATTCTACCATCACTAATATTGTTGGAATTGCTCAGGAATTGAATTGTCACCCAAAGGTGTAAGCTCATTGTTAGCTAATACCCATGAAATTCATTCATATTAGAGAAAGATGTTGAGGTTACATCTCCATTCATTAAATTTCTCTCTGTTTTCCAATTTGTTATTAGTCAAGAGCATTATGAGTGGATTAATATTGTGGTGATTATGACTGAAAATATAAATTATTAAAGAATGAGAATACTAGTCAAAAATATTGGAACTTTGTATAAAATCATGATGCATGTATGCATGATGATAGATTTAAAAAAACTTAACAAATTAAATCTTTATACAATGGTTATTTTTCTTATCTATAACAGACTAAGTAATAGTGGGTCATCTTATCCATTAAAAGAAAAACTATGACCCTCCCACTCAAAAAACTACCAAGCATCTTCATGCCTAATTCTTTGAGAAGCGCCGTAATTTGGTCTATGCATTTATCAATAAAGCTACGATGGGCAGGTGATTGATAAACCATGTTGAGTGTGTAACTATTTGATTCATCCATTACAGGTACTTACAAACTATGCCTCGATAGGAGGTTACATTTGCTACCATTGAGTGGACTTATCCTTTAGGAGACCCAAACCATGCAAGAGCTAGGATTCATGTCTTCTGGTAAGGAGTAGTACTTCACCACATGCAAATGGGTCATGGCATAGAGACCGTGGACTCTCACATGAGCACCCTCTCCCACTCAATCTTTTGCGGCCTTTAAGTTTTATTTAATCTCATCTTTTCTATATGCAATTTATTAACCATCCTATATTATTTCATGATATATCTCATACATAACAAATGCAATGGAAAGCTTAGGGACTGGCAATTTTTCTAAATGGCATACATTCACATAATATTGCAGATTATTTGCATCCATACATCCATTCATCCCATGAATTAAAAAACTACTTTTGGTTGTCCATCATAGAAAATTAAACGAAAAATACAAGGCTTTGAGGCCTAAAATTTCTTCTTTGACTTGGATCTTCTGCTTCAAACTCTTTGCTTGCACAACCTGACTCATTTGGTAGAAACGAGTTAATGGCATTTTATTTTTAAAATTTTTTGTTTTAAAACCTGATTTTTAAATAGTAAAATGAAAATTAACAGAATTTAGTCAAAATAAAATCTACCATTAACAAAAAATATAAAAAAAATGAAAACATTTACCTTATTCTTTTCTTCGATCCTTGATTGCTCCTTCTTCAAAATTACAGAATTTTTAAAGTACAAAAAATGAAAACAAAAAAATTAAGACAAGGAGGACACATGACAATAATAGGCCCCCCTCCTTATTACAAACCAAATGAAGAAAGCTTACAGGTAAATCGATTTTCTATGGACAACCAAAAAAGCAAACCAAAACATACATGGCATATATTTTTATCACACAAAAAAAAAAATTATAGCATACATGATTTAATATAATTGCCAACCCATGCAACATATAGGAACCGAATCATGCATAATAAAACTAGCACTGATACCAACTATTGGATTGAAAAACAATTTCATGCTTGGTTTGGTTAAATAGTAGATTTCAAAAACTTTTTTTTTCTGAAATCAAAATACAGCAGAAGTGTAAATATCAAATCAATATGCTTTTAATCCATACATGACATGTCATAAGGAAAATAAATAAAATAGCAACAAGATCGGAATATTACTAACTCCTCACTACAGCTTCGACTCCTCGCTACTTCAACCAATCCTATCTACCACTTGTTCTCCTTGGGCAACTTGGTTAACAAGATCTTTCAGTAGGAAGGAGAAGAAAAATAATGGAGATCTACCCTTTACTATATTCGGCGAGAAAAGAGCAAGTGGAGAGCTTCTAATTTTTCTATGGCCGAAGGTTTGGGAGAGAATTCTAAGAGAGCAAAAGGCCACCCACATTCATTTAGCATCAAATTCTAGAAAAATGAGTTGTCTACTTTCCACTCCTACACATGTTCGATTTTGGAGTGAGTGGAGAGCCAAGTTCAACACTCATCTTCATTTAGCAAAACAACTGCAAAAAAACCTGCCACACTTCCATACAAAACTTGTACGGTTTTGGAGTGCGTAGAGAGCCAAGCTCAACGCTTATGTTCATTTAGCAAAACAAATGCTAAAAGACCTCCAGCCTTTCCCATACAACACTTGGATGTTATCTCTCATAATAACGTTTTTCATTGTTATAATAAAAACATGACCGAATGTGTTAGGAGAGAGTAGAGAGAGCTTCGAAAACAAACACATTCATTCACTTTTTGAATGCTAAAAGTGATGCATGTTTTTCTAAACCATTTAATGAAGAGGAGCATGAACAAATTCTACATCTTTGTAGAATTTAGTTTTACTTATCCTTTTTTAATTTTGTTCCAATTTAATTAATCTAATTAACTAAACCAAAATCCAGCCTAATATTAAATGTTCCTTTGGGCTTATAATTAACAATTAACTAGTGCAAGCCCAATATTTAATTACAGGCTTAAGATTCAATGTAATTAATTCTTAATTAAATAGATCCAATCTTATTGGTCTGAATCCAATTCGTCTATTTCTCTCTAAACTATCTCATTTTCTTTCCGATAACCTCCGTTTATTTTTCTTACATTCCTTGATGACCTTCCTAGAAGCCAAATGGGGAATCTTAAATTATTCAAGCTCCAATAAGTCCATAATGAATTTAATCTCATTATAATTAATTCCAACTTATTAACCAATTGTCATTCCACTAAAGACAATTAGTTGAACTCTTGAATTACTTAAAATTATGAGAAAACATTTTTCAAAAAATAATAATTAATTTGATGCCCAATCGTAAACTCTAATATGAACCATATTATAGCCATCTGCACAATAAAGGATAAAATTACCATTTTGCCCTTATGTTGGTTTTTCCTTCTAGATCTCCCGTTTTACTTTACATGATGAAGAACATACAAGATCCAATCTTGGTGTTAAGACCTGATGGGTAGCTAGTCCATCAAACTATTGGCACCAGTTTAATCACCGATCTTTGTAAAACATCTAGAAGTGATTATATCTATATAAACTTTTTACTTGAGTGAATGTTCCCTGATGCATGCTTTAAAAAACAATTCCAACATATGGACAATAGATTGATACCGTGTAAAAATCCATTCCAATCATATCAAGAATTATAAGGAAACACACATGGGTTCACTACTCATCAAGATTGTGGTTTGTAATAAACGAATTCTAAAGTGTATGTTTTAAGGTTAAAGTAACGGCCTACTTTATTTTTTAAAAACATACGTGATTTCAGATTCATCTAATAGTGTCATTACTGATATTCAACTACTATCATGATTTGAAACCCATCATTCCCTTGAAGTAAACTCCTTTACTAACATGGAGGTAAATCGCAACAATACATTCTAAACCATAATCAAGCGACCAATTTGATTATTCGACTGTGGATCAATTAATTTAGATCCAAATAATATACATGTTTCCCATATATCTCCATGTATATGTATATTACTTAAAAAGGAACCTTGGTACCTTATGACTAGTTATATTATGCTCATACAAATAAAACCAAACCCTTTTTTATTAATAATAAATATTTTCATTACAATATTGTAACTAGAAGAAAAGTAAGTTATCTGTAAATACACTTGCTTTCCAGGGAACTATATTTATATAACCCTAATAGTGTGATCATGTATTCGTGTGATCCTGGATATTTTCTCTAACCATTTAACAGACTTTAAATTATGAACATTTATCATTGAAACTCTCTCCAAAAAATAAAAATTATGTATTATCAAGCACAAAATTACAAAAACCTAACTAAAACATAGCATACTAATTTTAAGGTCATTAGCTTAACCATTTTATTTCAATTATTTTAAACCAAAAGAAAGGAAAGACACTACTCCTCCTTTGAAATACGTCTTGCATTGATGACCATTCACTTTGAATGTTTCCTTTTTATCATTCTCCAATTCCAAAGCTTCATGTTTGATTACTTAAGTCATTTGAAAGGACCACTCTAACGGGACTTAAGCTTTCACATAAACAATTTCAATCTTGAGTTGAATAACAAAACTGAATCTCAAACTTTAAAATTCTTTTTCTTGATATGAGAATCATATTAGTTTTTAATTTTCTCATTGTACAACTTGTCATTATCATAAAACTTCAGCCTTAACTCTTCTAAGCTATTTCTTTTAACTAGTTGTCTTCTAATGAAAATTCAAAGCCTTAGTTGCTCAAGATGCCCTATGCTCCAACTCTATGGGAAATGACAGGACTTCCCATAAACAAATCGGAAGGGTGTTGTACCAATTGAATTCTTGAAGGTGGTTCAATATGTTTATAGAGCATTGTCAGGCTACAATGCTTAATCCTTCCTTAAAGATAAGGTGCGGCCACTCAATGGTAGACTTTGTATCTATTAAGAAGAGCTTCAAATGATTTATTACATAATTGGGATCCTCCATCACTTATTATTACTTTTGGAACTCTAAATCTACTAAATAAACTTTTTATGAACTTTTACACCACCTTATCATTATTAGTTGAAGTTGCCATTACTTCAAGTCATCTTGATATCTAATCTACTCCCACCAATATATATGTGTTGCCCATAGAGGATGGGAACAGTTGTAACATATCACTCCCACAAAGCATAAGCCCGAATATTCCAGAGGATATTCGAGAACATATTCTACATAAATGATACATTAAGAGAATCAAATTAATTCAATCTGAATCGTCAAACATATCATAAGCATTCAAAACATTCATTTTTTCCCATTTCTTTCACAAACATATAAAGTCGCATAGTCATTATAATTCAAAATCCACAAATACACCACACAACAATTGAGAGTTTAATCATAGTAAAAAAAATTATGTAACATGATATGGGATGTTAATGCAAAAGACTTTAACTAGACTTCGCAGATTCAGCTAATCAAACCTTTGAGCCATTTTTATCCCCAAAATGTAAATATTAAACTTCTACTAGATTGCTTAATAGTTAGAAATCCGCTGAACATGAAAAACAATGATACAATTTTGATGAGTTTGTGAACTCAGTGAGTGAACCATCTTCGTTGCACTCACACAGTCATGTTACAAAGACATTTATTCCTTTAACAAGTCATAATTTCTAGCTTTGAACACAACCATATCAAAATAGTCCATTCTTTAGGTTATGACATCAATTAACTACATAAACTTTTCAAGCTCTTAACTAATTAATCAAGCAATAATCTAGGCTCATTCTTAGCCTTAATCAAGTCCAAATATACCAATTTAGAGTGATTTTTCTCATCTTGTTCGACATGTACGCAAGGCTGAAATTAAAATTCCAGAATTTGTCATCAACATCACTAATGTGCGTAACTTTACTACCTTCAATACTTCACTAATATTATAAACTTAGAGACATCACTAACACCTGAAATTTTCCAGATTTCATTCCCTTTAAGGTTACTTCATTTCAGGTTAATTTAACTTCCATATTGCTTAAACTACGGTTTATAAAATTCTGCTCACTTATGTTATTAACAATCACTTTTTACAAACACACCTTAATAACACCTATCTTTAGCATGAATTCCTCTTCAATTATACTTGAAATCCCAACTTAAATCATCCATACAACAGCCCGTAAACTACTGTTTTTGTACATGAAAAAACAAAAAAGAAAAGTGCCTAGTCATTCTTAATTTTCCAACACCACATTAATCCATCCCTAATTAGCCATAATAAAAAATTCTGCTAACATATACCACAATAGGTCAGTATTTTACGTACTTGATTAGCTTGAATGCTACCTCAAATGTCAAGCTTGCTTAGCCTTACATGCATGAACAATTCAAGAACATTGAAGGGGTGGGGTGGGGTGAGATGGTTTGGCTATGACTAGAAAATGAAGACAGCAGTATATGTCACAATGTTCTGCCTCTTTAGCCATCTTTATGAAGGATTTTGCATGAGTTTTGGGTGGTGATGTACAAAAATAAGGTAGAAACTCAAAGATGTGGCTTATGGGTGGGGTTAAGCAATAAGAGGGAGGAGAAGGAGAGAGTATACGGCAGAAATGGCAAAGAAGATGACTATGCAATGTTTTAAGTCATATGGTGTAAAATGAGTGCTCTTTTGTGAAGGACACTTGTCATGTAATTAAGCAAGATGCATGTCCCCCTTTTTGGCTGCCAATTGTGACTTAATTCCTAATCCATTTGTCACTTAATTCTTTAAGCCATTTGTCAACTTGTCTTGCTACTTGGAAATTTTCCTAGGCTACATATACATATTAATCCATCAATCTTCAAATTGTGACAATAAACTCCAAATTCCTAATTGTAATCCATCAATTCTTTTTATTAGTAAACCAAAATACAAGACATAAGAAATGAACAATTATGTCACAATAATTTTAAAAATTTCGTACCCCAGAACATGTCAATTGAGTGCACATAAAATATTTGCACTTTTTTCTAAATCATAATTCATGTGTGTATGCTAATATTACACACGTGAATGAATTCATAAAATTATCTCATCATTGCACCAAATTAATTCTATAATGATGTAACTCATGTGACTCAGTATTGTAACACTGTAACCTTCAGTAGTTTTTGAAACTGATTATTACAATTCTCCCCTCCTTAAGAAATTTCACCCTCGAAATTCTTACCTGATTGATCAAATAGATGGGGGGTAATGTTTTGTCATGTTCTACTCAGTTTCCTACATAGTTTTTTCTGTCGAATGATTTCTCCAAAGAAATTTAACCAAAGGAATTACACAGTTTCTTAATTGTTTAGTCTGATATCTAACTATTTTAACTGGTTCCTTTACATCACTCAAATTATTTGCAATCTCAAACTCTTGCACTGGTAATATATGTATTAGATTTAACTGATATCTCCTGAGCATACTAACAGGAAATAAATTATGAATATAAGCCATTTCTAGTGGCAAAGCTAATTCATAAGCCAATGGACTTACTCTCTCAGTAATCTCATAAGGACCAATATACCTAGGGTTTAACTTTCCCTTTTTACTAAACCTTAGCACTACTCATCAAGACGACCCTCTCAAAAATACCTTGTCTCCTACTTGGCACTCCATATCCCTCCAGTGCTGATCTACATAACTCTTTTCCTGCTTTAAGTTGCCTTAATCCTACTGCAGATCAATTTTACCTTATTAACATTATCTTGATCAACTCTACGCCTTTAACAATCCTCAGGCCTTCTTCATCCCAATACAAAGGTGCTTGACACCTTCTACTATATAATGCCTTATATGGAACCATACCAATACTACTATGATATTGATTATTGCATGAAAATTTAACAAGAGCTACATACTCATCCCATACTCTTTAAAACTCTAAAAAACACTGCCTAAGCATGTCCTCAACAATCTGAATAGTCATCTCACTCTGTCTGTCTATCTGAGGATGACATGTTGTACAAAAATTTAACTTTGTACCCAATGTTATCTATAGGCTGCCCTAAAATCTAGAAGTAAATTTGGGATATTGATCGAATATAATAGACACTGGGACCCCATGTAACCTCACTATCTCATTTACATATCTCCTAGCCAAGTGATCTAGAATGTTATTCTCCCTAATAGGTAAAAAATGAGCTGATTTTGTTAATTTGTCAACAATGACCCATGTAACATCATGCTACCTCGAAGTTCTCGGCAAACCCATTATAATCCTCTCCCATTTCCACTATGGAATAGGTAATGACTGCAGTTTCCCAACTGGTGCCTGATGCTTTGCCTTAACTTGTTGGCATGTCAAACAGCTGGCAACATACTCAGCCACTTGTTTCTTCATCCCTGGCCTCCAAAAATGTTTTTTTAGAGTATTGTACATCTTGGTAGTACTAGGATACATAGCATAGGCTGCTATATATGCTTACTCCAAAAATTCTTTTCTCAGACCATCAACATTTGGTACACAAAATCTCTAATTCAACCACAATGTGCTATTTCTCAATTTAAACTCAAAACTCGAATTCTATTTTAACTTCTCTACAATCTTCACTAATTCTGTATCCTTGCTTTGAGCTTTTCTGATCCTATCATGTAATATTGGCCTAAGTTTAAACGTAGCTAATAATGTTAAGTTCTTCCCCAAACTTAGCTCAACATTCAGTGCTCTCAATTAAACTAGATCTGCTAAACTCGATGCTTGAATTTGTGCTACACTGCTATTAGATTTCTTACTTATCGCATCAACTACAACATTAGCCTACTTAGATGATACTCTATCATGCAATCATAATCCTTAAGCAACTCAATCTACCTGCTTTATCTCATATTAACTTCCTTTTGAATCAATAAATATCTCAAACTTTGATGATCTTTAAAAATCTTAAACGTTTCACCATATAAATAATGTCTCCAAATTTTCAGAGCAAATACTATTGCAACAAGCTCTAAATTATGAACTAGATAGATGAACCTATGAGGCCTTAACTATATCGAAGCATAAGCAGTCACGTTACCATATTGCATGAAAACACATCCTAACCTTTGGTGTGAAGCCTCACTATATATAACCTATCCTCTATATCCAGATGGAATAGTCAACACCGGTGCTATAGTGAATCGATGTTTTAACTCCTCAAAGCTCCTTTGACATTCATCAATCCATCAAAAAGATAAGTTCTTCCTTAAGAGCTTTATCAAAGGGGCTAAGATCAATGAAAGCCCCTCAACAAACCTCTTGTAATAACCTGCTAGCCCAAGAAAACTCCAAATCTCTAGCACATTTGTAGGTACTTCCCATTTCATCACTAGCTCATCTTTCTTTGGGTCTACTTGTGTTTCTATCCAAATATTAGACGACCCAAGAACTCCATCTAATTAAGCTAGAATTCACATTTACTGAATTTGGTGTACAATAGCTTCTCTCTCATGATTTGTAAAATTAACCTCAACTGCTCAAAATGTTCCTCTCTACTCCTCGAGTTCACCAACATATTTTCTATGAATATAATAACAAAGTTATCTAAGTAAGGTTGGAATACTTTATTCATCAAGGCCATAAAGGTAGCCGGCTCATTCGTCAATCTAAAAGACGTCACCAAAAACTCAAAGTGTCCATGTATGCTCTGAATGCACTCTTTGGTACATCAACTTCTGCTATTTTCATTTGATAATACCCTGACCTCAAATCTAGTTTAGTGAACACCTGAGCTCCTTGTAATTGATCGAGTAAATCATCTATTCTTGTTATGGGATACTTGTTTTCACTAGCACCTAATTTAATTGCCTATAATCAATGCACGATCTCAAAGTCTTGTACTTCTTCTTTACAAAAGAAACTGAAGCTCCCCCAAGGTGACAAATTGGGTCTGATAAAACCCTTATCTCACAATTCTTACAACTGAGTTTTAATTTCTTTAAGTTCCACAGGTGCCGTCCTATAAGGAGGAACAGATATAGGAGCAGTACTTAGGACAAGGTCAATGGTGAACTTCGTTTCCCTATCTGGTGGTAATCCCCATAATTTAGTGGGAAAGACATTTAGAAAATCCCTAAAACAAGAATATCCTGTAATGTCTACTCAACTCTGGTATCAATCACATAGGCTAAATAATTTAGCCTCACATCCACTTCAAATCAGTCTAAAAGCATTCATTGATGAAATCAATCTGGCTGGCACTGTTTAACTAACACCTTGAAATATTACTTTGGTTGACTAGGAGATTTAAGAGTAACTTCCTTAATATAACAATTCATCACATCCCCATGAGTAGTAAGCCAATCCATACCTAAAATAAGGTCTATCTCTTTCAACTATAGCACTATCAAATTAGCTTTCAATTCAGCCTGGTCCACCCAAATAATACACCCTCTATATATTTTTCTAATCACTATAGTAATACCAACTAGAGTACTCACCTCTAAGCCAAATCTGAACATCACTCTCTCACAATGCAATTGAGATGCTAGATGTGGGGAAGTAAAAGAATGCATAGATCCTAGATCTAACAATGTAAATGCCTCAAGATCAAAGACATGTAACACACCTGTAACAACATCTAGGGAACTCTGTGCCTCTTGTTTAGTAATAGCAAAATCATGGCCTGAGACTGTGGTTGGTTACTCCGTACTTTAGTCCTAACACTAGGACTTGCTGAGATAGCTTTACCCCAACCTCTGCCTCTTTGTCCTGCTCCACTGGCTTTGCTCTACTGGACAGTCATCTCTAACACTGGTCCTCCTCTCACTAGACTATGCTCCTAAAGTTGCTAGATAGTCTTTAATCTGATGCTATAAGGAGCCACAATGCAAACAAACTCCTGATACCTTCCAAAATACTCCACCATGTCTTTTTCCACAATACTCATAACTAGGAATCTATTGTGTTTGTCTATTATAAGTCTGCCTTCAGATGCCTGGCCTTTACCACTATCAGAATAAATAGAATCACCTCTAAGTTTAAACTTTGATTACCTCAATCTAGACTGTGATCTTGATGATCTATTCTGGAGTATACTAAATTTTCTGCTAAAGTCGGCTTGAAACTCACCATGCCTCTTAGACCTGAACTTTTATCTATACTCTCCTTGTTCATCCTTCAATAACTACTCAATTTGAATCGAAGCAACTCATATCGCCTACATTTATCTTCTTCAATTGAGATCAGAGCAGTAGCATACCTTAATAGTTCATTGAACCATACCTCATAATTAATTTTAGTGAGATTTCCCTGTTTTAGATCAAGAAAGTATTTCATCTTTGTGTCCAAATAGAAATTTGGTGTGTAATTATCTTTAAAGACCTTCGGTAAGTCCTCCCATATCAACGTGCAAGGTTGGACCTTAAAGTAATGAGACTGTATAGTTGAACCTCTCATCAGGCTCACAGTCCATCTGATCAAACACTCTCCATAGTTTCTCTAGCCAACCCTCTGCCTCGACAAGATCTATACTTTCGTAGAAGTCTACAGCCCCCTGCTTCGTAAGTTTATTGTATCTCCTTTCTCTCCTCTCAGGGACTGTCTAAGGTATAGGGGACTCTCTATTAGCTCTTCTTGATTCAAGATTAGCTGATTCTGTGACACGGTCTCCTATAGTAGATGACCTATAACAAACAATAAGAGTGATTACTATATGGGTCTCTTACTATATACCATGTTGAAATGCTTACATATATCCCTAAGGATGCCAAATTATGCTTTGATACCAAATTTGAAATATACCACTCCTATAGAGCAAAAGCCCGAACATACTAGATGATATTCAAGAACATATTCTACAGATTAATTTGAATCGTCAAACATATTATAAACATTCAAAACATTCATTTCTTCCCATTTCTTTCACAAACATATAAAACCACATGTTTCATTATGATTCAAAATCCACATATACATTACACAATAGTTGAGAATTTAATCTTAGTATAAAAATGAGTAATGTAATTGGGATGTTAATGCAAAATACTCTAACTAGACTCTACAGAATCAGCTGATCAGATCTTTGAGCCATTTTTATCCCCAAAATGTAAGTATTAAACTTCTACTAAATCACTTATTAGCTATAACTCCCCCAAACCTGAAAAAAAATGATACAATTTTGTTGAGTTTGCAAAATCAGTGAGTGAACCATCACCGATGCACTCACATAGTTAAATCATAAAGACAAGTTGTGTCACAATTTATCACACTTTAAAAAGTACATCACATAAGCCAGTATTGCATATCATATCACATTCTCCATTGACTTCAGTTGTATTTCACTATTTCAAAGTAATTCAATAAATCATTTCAATTTAATCATATGATGCATATAGGGATGCATATGTAAATGCTTGTGTGTTTTCATTTTCATTTTACTTTGTTGTGACCAATTGCCTATCAACAAAATTTATTGCCCGTACCTATTATGGACCTAATTCATGGCTAGCCCATACCCATTGTGGATACTGAGTCCATGATATCGAAGCCTGAGACTCTTTTTCATAATTTTGAGCTCAAAGAACTTTTCTACATATTGGTCACTCTATTCATAACTTGTTTATCTAATCATGCATTTCAATATGATGAGATGCAACATTTCATATGCTATGTTTTCATTACCTTTTATTTTGGTGTGCTCATGCCATATAACTAACTCCTCAGACCTAAGTCTTACATTTATCAATCAATTGTACACACATTTCATATTGAACATACAATTCATACAGAAACACATATAATGAGTTTACACATCTAAGTTATCTCATGGCACACTCTAGAAATGTTATTAACTTGATGTTCTGGTAATGTTGGATGTTGACGATCACCTTGCTCATTTATCATCAAGAAATACATACACACATAGTTAAGAAATCACTAATTTGTTTAATCATATAAATATACAATCATGCACATGTACATGTTTCATGTTCCAATTCATGCTTAATTGACTTTCTGGGTATATATTCTTATACATAGATCTTTGACTATTCAATTTGTGCTTATACACCCTAAGACCATCCAAACATTATAGCTTGCATACTACCATTTTGCAATCAGGTTTATTCATTTAAGTAAGCTTGATTTACTCCAAATTCATCAACCATACATCGCATTTATCTTTATACATTTTCATGATCAAAAAGCTTCCTTTAAGACACACACAATTGTTACTTTAAATCAGGAATTTTAGCAAGCTAGATATATACATTCACCAAACTTTTTCCAACAATATATATTCATACATTTACCTAATTATCATTCATAATTACCCCATATATACACATTACTCATGTCCTTAATATCATGTTTGCATTAAAATAACTCATTTATTCCTTTAACAAATCATAATTTCCAACTTTGAACACAACCACATCAAAATAGTCCATTATTTAGGTTATGACATCAATTAACTAGATAAACTTATCAAGCTCTTAACTAATTAATCAAGCAACAATCTAGGATCACTCCTAGCCTTAATCAAGTCCAAATATACCAATTTAGGGTAAATTTTCTTAGCTATTTCGTCTTGTACACAATGATGAAATTAAAATTCCAGAATTTGTCATCAACGTCACTAATGTGTGTAACTTTACTACCTTCAATACTTAACAAATTTTTTATGCTTACAGACATCACTAACACCCAAAATTTTCCATATTTCAGGTCCTTTAAGGTTACTTCCTTTTAGGTTAATTTAACTTCCATGTTGGCTATATTAAGGCTTACAAAATTCTGCTCTCTTATGTCATTAAAAATCACTTTTTACAAACACATCGACAGCTCTAATTTTCCAAATTCGAAAATGTTAAGTCAGAATTTTGACTTCACGTATAAAGTGATTTTGATAACAAACAAAGATAAGACAGAATGAAAAACAGACGGAAGCAGCGAAGTAATAAAAAGCAGACGAAAGGAGTTTGCAGAAGCAGACGTTGCAAAAACAGACGTTGCAAAAGCAGACGATGCAGAAGTCTAAGCGAAGTAAAAAGCAGACGAAGCGGGAAGTAAAAAGCAGATGAAGCGCGAAGTAAAAAAGCAGACGAAGCGCGAAGTAAAAAGCAGACGAAGAGCGAAGTAAAAAAAGCAGACGAAGCGCGGATGAAAAACAGACGAAGCGTAGTCGATACCAAAATCAGACAGA
>JAOSBN010033214.1:0-16117 GCA_027563595.1 Erythroxylum suave
TTAAATTTTCGTTTTTGCTTCTTCTAATAACCAAGACAACACTTCCTTTACCCATTTTTGCCCTTAATGAGTGTTAAAAGTCCAACTTACCCCTCACTTACTTGGCCTTTCCAATTTTGTCATTCTTTTGTCTTTTATGGCTCTAACTCCTTTAATCCACTTAACACCACATTAATTCTAACCAACCTCCAATATTTCCATCAAATCTTCAATCTTCATTCGTGCCTACTAAATTAATGACTCAATTCTAAAAATAAATAATTAACCTAAAAGAACAACATAAATAAATAATTAAGAAATTAATAAGTAATTTAGCACAAATATAAATAAATAAATAAATCATGATCCAACATGTTGCCTAGGATTTCAAAAGGTGGACCCTCTCATTTAGAGAGACATGAATTCGTGAAGTAGAAAAAAGATGGTATTAGAAGGGAAAACATTTTTTACCCTAATTTTATAAAAGGGAAGAATGAAATGACTATACCATCTTATGACGATACAAATCAAGAATTTTGATTGCTTTTATAGTAATTGGTGATGAACATCTACCATATATGGTTGATTATAAAATATTTAGGGTGTTTTGCAATTCATTACAACCGACCTTCAAGGTTCTAAATCAAAATACATTGAAGGACATTATGAAGATATACGAAGCATAATAAGAAAGAAATTTTAAGTATTTTGTCAAGTATTAAAGGATGGATTGCCATTACAATAGATATATGGACAACCGATAACTAAAAGAAGGGTATGGCTGTGATGACACATATTATGTTAACAATGACTAATTTATATTCTGTAATATTATGATCATTTACTTTTTCATTATGTTATTATTGATGTTGGTCATAATTGTACATGATAGGTTTGTTTATACGCCAACACCACATACAAGTGAAAGGTTGGCAACTGTGTTAGGAGACCATTTGATAGATTAGAATATCGACACCCAATTGTTCACTATAACAATTGACAATTATAACACGAATGATGCTATAATTGAAAAGTTGATCAATATATGTATATTTTATATACTCATTCATTATCAAATCTCAATTTTTATTAATCAAAGAGGATAGAATTACAAGAAATGAAAGAAAAGGTTATAATTAAAGTGATGTAATTTCAATTGATTGAATTAATCACTTTAATTATAATCTTTTCTTTGATTTCTTGTAATCCTATCCTCCTTCATTAATGAATTTAGTTTCATATTATTCATTTAATCAATATATGTACATTTTATATATTCATCCTCCTTCATTAATGAGTTTAGTTTCATCTTATTCATTTAATACATTTTATATATTCATTTATTATAAAATCTCAATTTTATTAATCAATTGAAATTTCTAACTTTAATTAATTGAAATAATTACTTCATTTATAATCATTTTCTTTCATTTTCTATAATCCTATCCTCCTTCATTAATAAATTTGATTTCATCTTATTCATTTGATCAATATACGTATGTTTTTATATAGTCATTCATTATAAAATCTCAATTTTTATTAAACAATTGAAATTCATATATTCAATTAATTGAACTTATTACTTTAAATTTTTAACAAAATAAAGTTCCATTAAAAATTTCAAAAATAAAAAATGTAAGGCCAATCTATTGAGCCCGATTAGGCTTTGGCATTAGGCCTCACCCATATGGCCAAATTGGGTCTTGGGCAATAGACTTTGTGCTACGTTTGGCCTACCTGGCTCGAGCCCATTATCATCCCTAACTAAAAGATTATATATGAGAATGCAACATTTGTTTAATTAACACAATTGATTAATAAAAATGAGTCTTATATATATATATATATATATATCTTAATTCTAATTTCAGTACTACAAGGGATTTATAGAAATATTTTATTGTATTAATCGCTATGATTTGGCAACCCAATTAGGTATTGATAGCCACATACCATATCAAAAATATTCGAGTTCTGTCCGCTCTTTTTTTTTTAATTCAGTAAACTAAAAATTCTTCTTCTACATTATATATACGATATCATAAAAAATATATAAAATAAATATGAGATCATAAAAACGAAAGGAGGTCAATTTAATAAATTAAATATTGATTACTTCAAAGCAGTGAAGTAACATTAAACAACAAAATAATACATTTTTTAAATATATTTTCTATTTTTCATTAATAAAAATTTTATTATTTTATTATTAATTATAATTATTTTATTATTAATTATTTAATAAAATTTATTATATTAAATATTATTCTATTCTGTTTGATTTATATTTTAAAATATTTTATTTATATGGAAATGTATTTATAATATTATAATATAAAACATCTAAAACAATAACTAAAATTTTAAATAATAAAAAAACTTGAGTTTTTCACATCTCAAAGGGAGTTAAATTATTTCAACGTTTTATTTTTATTTATCACCCCCAAAAACTTTTTGAATCTAGTAGAAAGAGATTTGGCCACGAAAAAGCTTTCAACTCTGCCCAATATTCTTTTCGTTTCCAAATATTTTTTCGAATACGTTTTATTAATAGAGAAGTACATTTTTTTGGAACTGCCATTAAAAAAAAAGAGGTTATTTAGTATAGTTGGATGTGAAAGACATCTATAGTAAAAAAAATGATTTTTACTATTCATTAATTATCTATTGAGTTTCCAAACTCTACTTTGTTTATAAAAAAAAGAGGAGAGTTTGTATGTTTCAATTTCGATTTCGATTTCTATCATTTTTCGTTATATTCTACTTATGTATGTGTATATGTGATATAATCCAGCAAAGGGGGTAAGAAGCTAAACCCTATTGATATTGATTCTAATAACTAATAAAAAAACTGGAATTATATATATATAAAATGAATAAGTGTTGTACTCTAAACAAAACCATACGAATTAAATTCTTATCTAGACCAAACTAGAGACAAGCATATCTCATCAACTAGTAATATAAAATGGTAAGAACTAGATATCGTACCTAAGGGATTCCAAAATGCGAGACAATTAAATTAAACGATGCAAAATTACTCAAACGATCAAGAATTGATTGATTTGAAAATGAAATAAAATAAGTGAGTTAAGGAAATATGCACAATGCAAAGTATGAACTAGACGTGACTAAACTTAATCAAATGACAAAAATTGGCTAAGATGTCGGATTTCAATTGGATTAGGCACTAAAACTTGTAACAGTGGATTGATTTAGGAGTTACTTCACTTAAGCAAGTTGAACCCAATATTCATAATAATTCCTTTCTCTTTTAAATCCAAGTTATCTACTTGGTTCATAGATAATTTGGAATAAAAAGAAGACATTCAATGCAAGAAGCCTAAAATTAAGTTCATTAATCCTAGGTATCCTCATACAAGATTCTACGGTTGGTCTATGCTTTAGTCTCAAGTATATTGTTTGATTGATTTTTTAACAAATCAATCCCAATGGTTACGACATTCAATCATCTAAGGCCTTAATCTAGTTGATCAAGCTAAATATGTTTTTTAATCAAGCAAAAAAAAAACAATAGCGCAAAAACTATCCTAATTCAATATCAGTCCTAACCTCAACCAAAAAAACTTATTTGTACATATTCATCAATGTAACACAAATCATGGTTCATAACATATATTTGTGTTGATTAAATCCACAAAATTAAAACAAATTAAGAACACCCAATATATGATCTTCAAGAGAGATGGTTGCTGTTGTCCAAGAAGTTCTCTTCTCATGCTATCTTCTCATGCTACTTCTTACGTTACTCTTCTCACGCTGATATTTTTTTTTCCTCTCTCCTCGCTACTGTAGCTAATGAGATTAATAGAACCTAGTGGCCTTCTTATTATTCACTTCTCTTCTACAGCTACCAGCCCTCTTCTCTCCTCTGCAGCCGCGAACCTTTTCTATCTCTCTTTCTATCCATTGATGTGACCATTTTATTGGATGGTTTTTGGTCCATCCCCACTGCTCACTCACAAAACCTCTCTTTTTTGGCTAAATGTTTCTGTTTTTAGGTCGTGGACTGCATTCTTTCTTCTTGTTTGTCCACCTCTTTTTCATGTTGTTTTGGTTGCATGAAACACCTAAATTTTTACTGCTACATTGTCATTTCTTGTCCAATTGTTGCTCGCTTTAAGAAGCTCTTCTTGCTTTATGCTTTTAAACGTTCCAAATCCAATAAGTGACTAAAATTAAAACAAATAACTCTTAATTAGTGCAATTTAAACATTAAATGGACAAAAAGTTTAGTAAATTATGTATCTAAAATAAATATAAAATGACGATTAATAACACCCCCACAATTGAATTGTTGCTTGTCCTCAAGCAACTTACTTGGATCACGACCAACATAGTATATCATTTCATTTTCAACGAAAATCAAGTGTTTGCAATCCCTTAAACTTCGGCAAACTCAAGTATCAAGCTACTACATGTATCATAATCTTTTCATCAATGCACATAAACAAAATCGAAGGTAGATATCCTTTATCAAAAGCAAGCATAAAATTAACATGGGCCTTCCTCAAAATATTCACTATTGTCACTCAAGTGCATAAGGGTTGTGTTTCACTCAAAGCTTCCTCTAAGAAATTACATTACCATAGGCTTGCAAATTCACCCATTTTCCACTACATAGAGTACATGTCATCATGGATCAAAAGGGCTTTTACTAAAGGTTGTAATGGAGCTTAGGTTAAGGTAAGGTAAAAAGGGCAAAGGCTACTTACAAGCATTCACAAAGCACTAAGTAACGTGGGACAATTAAAAAGAAATGCTGAGATGTGCAAACAGAAACATGGGACTACACCTACTCATCACTATCCAATGTTTTTTTTTGGTCATAACATTAAACATAAAAAAGATAGTAGTAGCACAAATCAACAACAACTGAGTAGATATACCTCTAAAACATCTTAGAATAGCATTTAAAACAAAAGTCCATAAATCAAGGACATCAAATACTTTGTATTCATTCAACTTGTGAAATGGTAAGGCTAAAAAGTTTTTAGGTTTCAATGCAGTGTGATTAATATAAAAACAAACTAGGTTAAGGGCTCAAAGGGGGTAGCAAGGGAAAAATGACATGGTGGGTCATTTAAGCTAAAGGTTAAAAACAAAGAGGGGCTTTATCATGTCCATGAGGCATGCAACTAGCAGTATCAAATAGGTTCAGAGCAAGTTCTGAAGGTAATCTACATAGAGAAGCATCACATACAACAAAGAAAATAAATGACTTAAGCTTCCCCAGAAAAAAACGAAGACGGGAGTTGTAGATCAATACCTAGTCACCTACTTTAAAGTCTCAATGGATGATCTTCTTGTCATGCCACTTCTTCACATACTCCTTATACAACTTCGAATTGTTATAAGCATCTAAACGGAACTCTTAGCACCTTTAGAAGACAAATCAAAGTTAAGAAATTTCGTAGCCTAGTATGCACAACACTCTAACTCAACTAGAAGATGATAAGACTTGCCATACATTATCCTGAGATGATAAGACTTGCCATACACTATCCTGAATGGTGACATGCTTGTGGGAGTATTAATTGTAGTCCTAAATGCCCAAAGTGCATCATCTAGCTTTAAAGACCAGTCCCACATAGAGGCAATAACAATTTTCTATAATATTTTCTTTAATTCCCTGTTTGAGACTTCAACTTACCCACCAGTTTGGAGGTGGTATGGAGTAGCAACCTTATGGTTCACCCCATACTCAGCTAATAATAAATCAAAAAGTTTGTTGCAAAAATGCGACCCCCTATCACTAATGATAGCCTTAGGTGTGCCAAAACGTGTAGAAATATTCTTTTTCAAAAAATTAACAACACCTCTAACCTCATTTGTGGGCAATGCCTCTACTTCCACCCATTTGCTAACATAATCAACAGAAAAAAAATTGATTGGAGAAAGAATTATGGAATGGTCCCATGAAGTCTATGCCCCAAACATCAAAAACCTCGCAAACAAAAATGTTAGTCAATGGCATGTCTATCTCCTACTAATGTTCCCAACCCTTTAACACCTATCGCAAGATTTGACAAATGTAAATGCATCCCTAAATAAGGTGGGCTAATAGAAACCACACTCTAAAACCTTATGAGTTGTCCTAGATGCACTCCTGGACCTAAAACAATGCACTTCTAGACCATAAATGACATTTTTCTCAACTAAACACTAAATGGGTCTCTTCACACCTAATCAAGACTTTCTCTAAGTTATCCAAGAATGCATCAAAAGAAGTACCAAACACAGAGAAGTCATCTATGAAAATTTTAATGCAAGATTCAAGCAAGTCAGAAAAAATAGCCATCATGCATCTTTGAAATGTAGCTAAAGCATTTCACTATATCCTTCTAAGGTACAATAAAAGTCATGTCTAGCTAATTTCTCAATCATCTGATCAATGAAAGGTAAAGGAAAATGATCTTTCCTAGTGGCATCACTTAACTTCCTATAATCTATGCACATTGTCCCCCCAGTTACCTTCCTAGTGGTTATTAATTCATTTTTCTCATTTTCAACCACAGTGGTGCCTCCTTTCTTTGGCACTAACCCAACTAGAATAAAAAATGGGGTAGATAATACTTGCATCCAAAAGCTTTACTACCTCATCTTTCACTATCTCCTTCATGCATGGATTAAGTCTCCTTAGGGGCTGCACCATTACCTTGCTTCCATCCTCCAAGAAAATGTGGTTCGTGCAAAAGGAAGGGTTTATACCCTTAATATTCGTAATGGACCACCCAATGGCCTTTTTTTTGGTTCCGTAGTACCCTCAACAGCTCTTCCTCCATGGCACCTAACAAACAAAAAGAAATGATAACTGGTAAGTGCTCAGGTGGGTTAAGATAAACATACTTCAAATGATTCGGAAGAGGTTTAAGGTCAAGAGGGGGAGGCCCTTTGATTGAAGGCTTTGGAAATAGCTTGGCTAGATGTTGGAGAGGCTTGGATGCTCTATAATGTGTCTAACAGACCTGCTTCCACTCACTCCAATATCCTCCAACTCTTCTTGTAATTCTTCCCCTAACTCTTCGATCATTCCTTGCACTTCCCCTTCCAACAAACCTGCACAAACAATAGAAGAATTATCATCATCAAAAGAATAAATATCAATAAACTGGTAAGAGTCAAAAGTAGAAGGATACTTCATAGAATTAAACACATCAAACACTAGTTCTTCATCTTGAAGTCTCAAGATGAGCTTCCGATGCTGCACATCGATGACGGTCTGTGCAATGGCCATGAAAGGTCTCCCAAAAATGATGGGGATGTCTTTATCTTCCTCCATGTCAAGGACTAAGAAATCTACCAAGAAGATTAACTTCTCTACCTTGACCAATACATTCTCAATGACTCCGCTCGGATAAGTAATGGATCTATTTGCCAGCTGAAGCAAAGCAATGGTAAGTTTGGGCTTCGCCAATCCTAACTTCTTGAAAACAGAAAGAGGCATTAAGTTAATACTCACACCCAAATCCATTAAAGCCCTATCTATATGCAAATCACTAATATCACAAGTAATAGTAAAACTCCCTGGATCCTTATGCTTCGATGGAAACTTTTTCGACAATATGGCTAAACGCTCCTCATTCAGCTTCACCGTGGCGTACTCCTCAAACCTCCTCTTATTAGACAAGATTTCTTTCAAAAACTTAGCATAAGAAGGCATCTTTGCTATGGCCTTAATAAAAGGAATGTTTATATGCAACTTTGTGAACATTTCAAGAAAACGACCAAACTGCTTATCTAATTGCATACCTTTCAACCTTTGAGGATAAGGAATCTGAGGTCTTACCAGATGTATGATGGGGTCAGTAAATAACCTTAGATAATCCTCCTTTTCAGCTGGTGCTTCCTTGGCCTCCTTGCTACACTGCTAACTCTCTTCTTCTTCACCCCTTTCCACTTCTTTATCCTTCTGCTTCTCCTTAACTTCCTCAAGTTGTCTACCACTCTTCAATAAGATTGCCTTCGCATGTTCTTTCAGGTTAGCCTCAATAATGCTAGGCAATGAACCCAAAGGTCTTTCCTTCAACAAACTTGCAATCTGGCTCATCTGATTCTCCAAGTTTCTAACAAAAGATTCTTGATTCTACATCCTAACCTCAGTGGTGGAGATATACTTAGAGAGTAGCTCTTCGAGATTGGATTTTTCAGGTGGCACAAGATTAGGTGCCTTGAAACTTGTGGGTGGCTTTCTCTAAACATTGGATGCTTATGGTTGTGCCATCTGATCATTCCACCAAAAGAAGCTTGGATGGTTCCTCCACCCTGCGTTGTAGGTGTTAGAATATGGATCCCCTCCATGTCTATTATAATTGCCCACATAATGGGCCTCTTCTTTCTCTTGATCAAAAGGATTCCCAACTTGACAATCAGAAGATACATAGGAATCTCCAACATAATGCTCGTATATGATACAACTCCTAAACGAAGAACTAGTTCCTCCTCTCACATTGTGCATCAGATTGTCCAGTTTCTTCGTCAAAACATCCATCTGAGCTGATAAAGCCACTGTTTGTCCACTATAAGAGCTCCTGTAGGTCGTCTAGGATCCCTATCTAAATGATACTGAAAACTGCTAGTGGCCATCTCATCAATCAACCTGTAACCCTAATTTGACTTCTTTCTCATCAATCTACCTCCTGTTGCAGCATCTATAGTACTCCTGGTCGATGGGGTCATTCCTGTATAAAAAGTGTTAACTTGTTGCCATGTGGAGAACCCATGACTAGGACACCGTGTCAACATATCTCAAAATCGCTCCCACACTTTATATAGACTTTCATTTTCATATTGGGTGAAGGAAGTGATCTCATTCTTCATCTTTGCGACCTTAGTAGGAGGGAAAAATTTACCTAGAAATAATCTCATCATCTCATCCCATGTAGTAATTGATCTTGACTACAAATTGATCAACCGTGCTCTAGCCTTATCCCTTAAAAAAATGGGAATAATATTAATCTCACCACATCATCTGAAACTCCATTCTGCTTGAACAAATCACAAATATCCAGAAAGGTGTCCAAATCGGTATTCATATCCTCCAAAGATAGTCCTCCAAACTGAGATGCTCTCATCATGGATGTAATGCTGTGAGGAATCTCAAAACTCGTAGTTGTGATCGTCAGACTTATAATGGGAGGCATAGGTCTAGTGTTGTGCCCCATAGTTAAATCCATCATAGTCAACTCTCTTCTCTTTTCAGGATGTGCCATTAGCCCCTCCTTGTGCTGTTCCATCTTTACAAACTGCTCTTCTCTAATCCCTTCTTCTGTGTTACTATTCCGAAACAATCTAGTTTTCTTGCGCAACCTGTGAGTAGTTTTTTCAATCTTAGTATCAAGTAGCAAATTATCGAGCTTTTGACCACGAGTGAGCATAAACAGAATGAAACAAATAAAAAGCAAATAATAACAGAGCTAAGAATTGAAAATAAAACACACCGAAGTAAAGCAATCAAGAAAACAACTAAAATATGCAAATAAACAACAAAGCAAGAATTAAATATGAGACAATTGACACCATCTAACCTAATGACTCACAATAAGGAAATACCCCCGACAACGGCCCCAAAAACTTATTGTAGTCTAAACAAAGCAATAGAAATTAAATTCTTATCTAAAACAAACTAGAGGCAAGCGTACCTCATCGACAAGTAATATAAAATGATAAGAATCAGATATCATACCCAAGAGATTCTAAAACGCAAGACAAGTAAATTAAACGATGCAAAATTACTAAGACGATCAAGAATTGATTGATTTGAAAATGAAATAAAATAATCAAATTAAGGAAATATGCATGATACAAAGTATGAACTAAATCTGAGTGGACTTAATCAATTGGAAAAAAAATTGGCTAAGGTGTCAGATTTCAATTGGATTAGGCACTAAAACTTGTAACGGTGGATTGATTTAGGAGTTACTTCATTTAAGCAAGTTAAACCCAATATTCATAGGAATTCCTTTCTCTTTTAAATCTAAGTTTCCTACTTGGTTCATAGATAATTTAGAATAAAAAGAAGACATTCAATACAAGAAGCCTAAAATTAAGTTCGTTAATCCTAGGTATCCTCATACAAGATTCTGTAGTTGGTTTACGCTTTAGTCTCAAGTATGTTGTTTGATTGATTTTCTAACAAATTAAATCCCAATGGTTATGGCATTCAATCATTTAAGGCCTTAATCTAATTGATTAAGCTAAATTAGGCTAAATATGCATTTAATCAAGCAACAAAAACAATATCACAATAATTGCCCTAATTCAATATCAATCTTAATCTCAACCAAAATAACTTAGTTATATATATTCATCAATGTAACACAAATCATGGTCATAATATATATTTGCATTGATTAAATAAGGATTAAAACAAATAAGGAATAAAAACAAATTACAATATATGATCTTTGAAAGAGATGGTTGCTACTGTCTAAGAAGTTCTCTTCTCACGCTATCTTCTCACACTAGTTCTTACGCTATTATGTTTTTCTCTCCTCTCTTCTCGCTACTGTAGCTGATGGGATTAATAAAACCTAGTGGCCTTCTTATTTTTCACTTCTCTTATGCAGCCGCCAGCCCTCTTCTCTCCACTACAACCGCCAAGCCTTTTGTATCTCTGCAGCCTACAGCCTTCTCTATCTCTCTTTTCTATTCATTGATATGACCATTTTATTGGAGGTTTTTGGTCCAACCCCACTGTTCATGCACAAAACCTCTCTTTTTTTTGGCTAAAACGTTTCCGTTTTTAGGTCATGGGCTGCGTTCTTTCTTCTTATTTGTCCATCTCTATTTCACGTCGTTTTGGATTAATGAAATGCTTAAATTTTGGCTACTATGTTGTCATTTCTTGTCCTACTGTTGCTTGCTTTAAGAAGCTTTTCTTGCTTTATGCTTTTAAACATTCCAAATCTAATATGTGCCTAAAATTAAAACAAATAACTTTTAATTAGTACAATTTAAACATTAAATGAACAAAAGTTTAGCAAATTATGTATCTAAAATCAATATAAAATGCTCGTTAACAATAAGTTCAAACTAAATTTATTTTTAGAGAGAGTGAATCAAAAGATTATATATGAGAATGCAATATTTGTTTGATTAACACAATTGCTTAATGAAAATGAGTTTTTTAAAATTGTATATATAAAATTTTTAAATGAATAAGTTTAAACTAAATTTACCTTTAAAGAGAGTGAACCAGAAGATTATATATCAGAATATAACATTTGTTTAATTGATACAATTACTTAATGAAAATAAGAGTTTTCAAAAAATGTATATATAAAATTTTAAAATGAATAAGTTTAAACTACATTTATTTTTAGAGAGAATCAAAAGATTATATATGAGAATGCAACGTTTGTTTAATTAGCATAATTGCTATATGAAAATGAGTTTTTTCTAAATATATATTAAATGTATATATAAAATTTTGCAATAAATAAGTTCAAACTAAATTTATTTTTGGAAAGACTGAACCAAAAAATTATAGAAGACAATGCAATATTTGTTTAGTTAACACAATTGCTTATAAAAAAGAGCTTTTCTAAAAGAATTTATATATAAAATTTTGAAATAAATAAGTTTAAACTAAATTTATTTTTAGTGAGAGTGAACCAAAAGATTATATATGAGAATGCAACATTTGTTTAATTAACACAATTAATTAATAAAAATAAAATTTTGAAAATAATAAATTTAAACTCTAATTATTTTTAGAGAGACTAAACCAAAAGATTATATATGAGAATGCAACAATTGATTAAATGACACAATTGCTTAATAAAACAAAAATTTTTAAAAAAGGGATAACCAATTATTAAATGCCCAACCTTTTGAGATTTTCTCAATTCAATGTCAAAGCTTTTAAAATTTTAAATTAAGTGACTAACATTTCAAAACGTTAATAGTTTAGTATGTTAGTTCTATTAGTAATTTTCTAATTGGCCAACCAGATCTTTGTTATTCATGACAAATAGATGTTCATTTGGAAAAATAGTGGTTATAGTTAGACTAGAGTAGAGAGATTTTTTTCAGGTAGATATCTAAATATCATGAACATCAAAGATTTTGTTAGTCAAATCAATAAATTACTAACAAAACTAATGTTTTCAATTGACTTATTAAGGTTTTAAAAGGTTAGTCAGTCAATTGAAATTTTTAAAATTTTGGACACCGAATTAAAAAAAAACCAACTTATGATCACTTGTCCATTTAAAAAATGTATATGTTAGATGTATTTATAAAATTTTAAAATAAATAAGGTCCAATTAAATATATTTTTATAGAGAATGAACCAAAAGATTATATATAAGAGTGCAACATTTAACAAATATAAATTTTTTAAAATTTATATATTAAAAGTATATATAAAATTTTGAAATCAATAAGTTTAAACTAAATTTACTTTTCGAGGGCAGCGTTAGCCGATGCTTATTCCCTAGATACGGTCATTGCTTCTTCTCCAGGAAAAGAAGTTCACGACCCGTAGGCCTTCTACCTCCACGCGGCATTGCTCTGTCAGGCTTTCGCCCATTGCGGAAAATTCTCCACTGTTGCCTGCTGTAGGAGTTTGGGTCGTATCTCAGTCCCAGTGTGGCTGATCATCCTCTCAGACTAGCTACTAATCATCACCTTGATAAGCTATTGCCTTACCAACTAGCTAATCATACACGAGCCCCTCCTCAGGCAGATTCCTCCTTTTGCTCCTCAACCTACGGGGTATTAGCAGTTGTTTCCAGATGTTGTTCCCCTCCCAAGGGCAGGTTCTTACGCGTTACTCACCCGTCCGCCACTGGAAACACCACTTCCCGTCCGACTTGCATATGTTAAGCATGCCGCAATGTGATGTGTTTCCAATGCCAATAAAAAGTAACACATCCAATAGTATTTAACATCTAGAAAACTGCCAAATAAAATGCGTCCCATCAAAGTTGAAATTTTTTTAGAAGTTCATTGAGAACGTTCTATTTGATCAAAAAGATTCTCCGTCTTCTTTATTTGTTAACTACTAGCCAGAGTATGATTAACCTCTGGATTTGAAATCACTGCTTATATACCTGATATTAGCCATAATTTACAAAAACATTCTATAGTCTTAGTAAAAGGGGGAGTGAACCAAAAAATTACATATGAGAATGCAACATTTGTTTAATTAACATAAATGCTTAACGAAAATGATTTTTTTTTAAATATGTTTCTTAAATGTATATATAAAAATTTGAAATGCATAACTTTAAACTAAATCTATTTTTAGAAAGAGTGAACCAAAATATTATGTATTAAATTTTGAAATAAATAAGCTCATACTAAACTTTTTTTAAAAGAGTGTGAACCAAAAGATTATGTACGAGAAATAAGTACAATCATTGATTAACAAATAAAACGGTCATAGGTGTACCAAATATATTGAGATTCAATATCATTTTGTGTGACACTATATTATTCAAGTAACTATTAATTCAACTTGTCCCTACATCATCATAATCATAAATTGTTGATATTTTCACTGAATCTCATACAATTTCAAAAACTGGTTTTTGAACTTAAGATGTTCAGCACCTTACCACCTTGAGTTTGAGTTCGAGGGGAGACGTTAATGTATAAAGTATACATTATATACGTTACATTTATGTAATAATTATAAAACATATTCTTTTGTATATTCTTGTGTAAATTTATATATAAATATTCCCTTGTGTAATAGCTTTACAACACACAGAAACACAAAACTTTCTTCACCTTCTTACAAAAAAGAATAAATGAATAAAGAAATAACTGATCAAAACATCTTAATGCATGATATTTTGTAGGTTTATCTCCTTGATGTACCTTCTTTAAGAGTAGTACTAGGCTCTAATAGGTATTGTTCAATAATCCCCCTAATTTGATAGAGAAGTGTTAAATTTCAGAATTTAGGGCATGTTAAATGTTTTTGTTAGGGATAAAGCAACCTTTATGATTTATTTATATTTATAATGTACTCATTTTTAATAACAGGCGCTTGTTTCTTCCCTACACAATGGCCACGCTTTGCTTGTTAGTATAATACCATACGTTCTAATCTATATATAAGTTTGGACCTTTCAATTTTTTGGTCTTATCAAATGACTGATTTGAATGTGAAATTATTTACGAAGAAATCACCCCTAAAACTTAAAGACTACAACTTTAAGAAAAAAGTAAATGTTTGCGAATTACAATTAAATAATAAATTATTTGTGCATATGAAATTCTTGTGATCCATGAATAATTATTAAAATTAATGATATACTAAAAAAATTGAAGAATTAAATAAATAAAATAAATAAATAATAATAGTTATTAAAAAATAAGATTTTTTAAAAATTTTATTTAAAAATAATTATTAAATTAAAATTAATTTCAAAAAATGAAAAAAGTAATAATTAAAAGCAAAACGTCCCGGAATGCTTTCTGCGATGTTTCCAAAAATGTCGTTAAATGTCAATGTTTTCTGTGACATTTTTTAGAAAACGTCGCAGAAACTTTTTACCTACATCACATTTACAAAATTTTTGTGGCGTTTTTTAGAACATCGCAAATGGTATTTTGCGATGTTTTTTGAGATTTTGTAATGTTTTTTAAACGTCGACAATTGTGCTGATTTCTTATAGTGAAAATGATACTTAAAGAGGACATCAAAATACATATATGAGATTATTACTAAAATATGATATTGATTCAGATTTATATAGATTTAATTTCAGAAAAAGGACATCTTTCGATTAAAAAAAAAGAAAAGGCAAGCAATGATTAAAAAAAACGGAACCATAATTTGCTGTGGGCCAAAACTTTGATAAAATGAGAACCCTTATAGTAATTTTTTATTCCTGAGAAAAGGTACCATAAAACTGGCACGGAACCATTATTGTTCGTACATTGATTGTAGCAAACATACATAAGGATATTATTTAGGCTCTTCACACATACTATATGCACGGAACATGTGGGCCATGAAGGGTAGTGTGGGAGAAGTATGGTCGGCCATTGAAATGTGATCATCTTATGCTGCTGGTTCTGCCACCGTTATACGCAGGCTAGGTGTTTGAAGAAAGGACTAAGTGAAAGTTGTGTTTGAAAAAAGAATGTATCTTGTGTTTGTGTTTTGGACGGGTGTGGTTGAATGTAGACGGAATAGGTGTATGTAGCTAAAAAAAAAATGTATAAACTTTGATACTATGAAAACTAATTATTGAAGAAAAGTATGCAATTGTATTGTTTTTTTTTTATGTATTTCGATGAAATGCTTTACATTGTATTTATACATGTCTTTGGAATCTAAGTTGATAAGATAACAACCAAAAAATAAATTATACGTAATCTCATAAAGTAGAGAAATCTGCACATGTTTATGATTTGTAATATAATGGGATCAAAGAAAGATCTGCACATGTTTATCAGTTTTCATATATGTAGCTTTTGTGCATTTTTGTTAAAACATGACGAATAAGCTCCGACATCAAGCCCGTACATTTATATTTGTTAGTCAGGCTTTGCATAAGAAACTATTGATGTTATTTTGAGAACGTGAAAAAGGAATTGAAGGATTTGACAAAAAGAGTTTTATTGCCTTAGCTTGTTATTGCTTATAATATTTTTTCGTATTACTTAGTGACATATTTTAGGCCTATTTATAGTCGTATGAAATTGGTAGTGACTTTTAAAATATTCTAGATATTTTGTCCCAATATTTATTTTATTTTCAAATTTCTATTATTTTTGGACTTAGAATTCTTATCAAATATTTCTTCATAATTAATTATACACAAATTTCTTGGCTTTTTTAATTATTTGTTCATGCCTTCCTAGACATTATAGATTTTCTTTTCACAATTTTCTGGACTATTTAGATTAATTTTTAAAACTACTCCTTAATGTAAAACAATCTAGCACTTCGAGCATTTCTCTCAATTTTACGAACTTTTCTACAAGAGTAGCCTATAAAGATATATGGTAATTGGTCATCGATCTTGCAAAATTTCATCTTGATATCTCCTTAATCTACAAGCTCACTAATGAAGTGTGAAGTAATTCACACGTTAATACAACACTTAGAAAACGATATTTAAGATGCACAAGAAGGGGGGTTGAATTGTGT
>JAOSBN010033294.1:0-16109 GCA_027563595.1 Erythroxylum suave
ACATGAGTTCACCACTCATCAAGATTGTGGTTTGTAATAAACAAATGCTAAGGTGTATGTTTTAAGATTAAAGTAACTGTGTACTTTATTCTTTAAAAACATACGCGATTCCAGATTCATTTAATAATGCCATTAAGTATAGTCAACTACTATCATGATTTGAAACTCATCATTCCCTTGAAGTAAACCCCTTTACTTACACGAAGGTAAATCGCAACACTACAGTCTAAACCATAATCAAGCGACCAACTTGATTATTCGACTATGAATCAATTAAAGTAGATTATAATAATATACATGTTTCCCATACATCTTCATATATATGTATATTGCTTACAAAAGAACCTTTGGCACCTTATGGCTAGTTATAATTTGCTCACACAAATAAAACCAAAATCTTTTGCTTTATTAATAATAAATATTTTCATTACAATATGTTAACTAGAAGAAAATTAAGGTACATGTAAATACACTTGCTTTCCAGGGCACTATATTTACATAACCCTAACAAATATTATGATGGCCTCCAGAATTTTTTCTCTAGTTAAGTATGATTTAAATGAATTATGAGGTTTTGATGAATTTAATTTTTGGAGTTATTATTATGTTAATGGTAGTAATATTATATGACATATGTTAATTGAATTAAAATGTTAAGGTAGTAAGACTTCATAAAGGGTAGTTTTGGAAGACCACTTAAGGTTAAAAGAACCGAAGCTTATAACAAAGGGTAAAATGGACTTTTGGGCTCATTAAGGGGAAAAAGGAGAAGATGAAAGGTGGGCTTGCATGCGAAGAAGCCAAAAAAAACTAAAATTAGAAGATAGAAGGGGGGAGAGTGTCGTTGGAGAGAAAAGAAAGGAGAGAAAGAAAGCTAAGCTAGGTTTTGATTTGTCTTAGTCTTCAAGAGTGATTTTGAAGTTGTTCAAGAAGGGAAAAAAGAAGAGGAGGATTAGAGCTTCCATCAGAGCCAACAATCTCACTATTTGGTGAAGATTCAAAGTAAGTTTGATTTTAATCTTTTGGATTTTTGAAAGGGTTTTGGTTCATAAAGCTTAAGAAATGCATGGTTTTAAGAATTCTAGGATCAATTTTAGTGAATATGTCTTATGGGTTCTCCAATTTGAATATCTATTGAATGGGAATTTTGTCTTTGATAAAAGGGAATCAAAGAAGGCAAGAGGAGCAAGAGTAGAAGCATTTTTTAGCAAAGTTTTAAGCAAGGAAATTCAAGGTGGGTTTCATGTTTATAATTGGATAATGAACCATTATGTTTTCTTTTTAGTCAAGAAAATAAAATGATTTATCATTGCTTTATAATTGTGGCATTTGTTCCTTTTGAATGATTTAAGAAATTGCAATATACTTGATATTTGAATTTGGTTGATTAATTGTGAAAAAGATGATGGAAGTGCATATGAAATATTTCATGTTCATGAAAGGCATGTTTTGAAAATATGTCATTTAGGCAATGTGTTTACAAGTTACGAAATGCATGTTATGTGGGTTTGGTTTGGTCCTTTAAGTATGTCAAGTGCACTTTGACTACGCCTACCCGCTAGTGGCATGGAGCTCCTTCACGGACTCCCATAAGTTCACAGCTATGCCAAATCATTTTGTGGGAATGCGGTAGTACGTTATGTTCACGGCTACACATGACCCTTATGGGAAATGTGTAGTACATTCTATTTTGAACCTACCCAAACCATTCTGATATGTTTATGTGTTCATGATATGTTGATAAGATTGATGCATACATGATTTGTTTTATTGTGAATTTGGATGAAAATTTAAGCACCATGTGCTTTACGATTTAATAAGAATTTTCTATGACAATGAACATTTTAAAGGGTTTTGCTTGTTATTCATTATAAACTTGTTACCCACAAGCTTGTAAGCTCCCCCCGCCCCCCTTCATCCCCATCTCTAGGTGAAGAGCAAGAGATCAAGTAAGAGAGAGTCAAGGCATCACTCCAAGATTGCATAATTTTTTTTTTTTGTATTTAAGTTAATTTATGAAAACTCAAGGCTTTAGCCGCATTTTGAGTATCTCTTTCATGTGCATTTTTGTATTTTGGATTATGAGATTAATGATGTATTTGGGTCTTGAAATTCCCATTAAAGCTTTGTAAACTCTTTTGTTTTGATGTCTATGAAATATATGTATGTGTTGCTCATAAATTTCCAAGTTTTCGCATTACATTTTGAAACATTAATAGGGGTAGAAATTTGTGTTTTAACTTCAGGGGAAAATTGTACTGATATAGGCTGATTTTGACAAGGTTGTCATCTGGGAAGTTGTAGTTCATTCTTTTAGCTTTCCAATGATATATGGTTCGTAAATTTTGGAGATCGGACTTGAAAGTTATCATTGTTGCAAGTTAGTGACCCTGCATAGGGTGTGTGCAGGCATTTTACAGCTTTTCTATTTTGACCTAATAGAATAAGAGTAATGTGGTGTCTTGAAACAGGAAGAAGCAGTGTCACAAGTACCATGGTGTCTTGAAATGGGAAGAAGTAGTGTGATAAGTTAGAGATGAAATGAAGGTGATAAATGGGGTTGAACATAAGCAGAAATGTATGATGAATGTTTATAAGTTGAATGAATGTGTTTTTGGGATGATGATCAAACATAGATTATAAATTGAATGTAAATGATATCGAGTTGAAATGGAAGTGAAAATGATGAGGAAAATGAGTTAGGAATGATAGATATGCATAAGATGGGTTATAGGTAGCTTGAGTAGTTGGAAAAATGGAATTTGACCCGTAAACGTCTGTTAGACGGACTTGATGTCCGCTAGGCGGACCTTCTCGGGTATCTTTGTGTCCCAGGCCAGTCCATGTCCATTTTAAGGGACTTGATGTCCATTGGGAAGACCTTCACGGTTTTGAAAATGTCCCCAGACCAGTCCATGTCCATTTGAAGGGATGTATGTTCATTAAGCAGACCTTCTCGGAACAGTTTTAAAAATGTGAAAATTTTGACTCTCTAAATAGCAAGAATCTCTCTTTTGGGTCTTCATAGAAGTTGTAGAACACAAATTACTCTTCGAAACCATGCTTGAATGAACATAATCCGACACCCATAGTGAAAGTTATGCTAATTGTCCCAAATTATGTACAAATGCAAATTGTAGACCCACCAATGCTTTCCTATGATGTATTTAGGCTTGAATGGAGAATGAAATATACTTAGTTTGATATGAAAATAAGAGATAAAAATGAGTGATTTGTTTAGGGTGATGGTTAAGGATACAAACATATAAATAGATTGTCATATCTCAAGTGTTGAAATTATGGAAATTTTAGGATGTTATTAGAATGGAGATGAGCCTAAGTTGGCTAATGAGATTCCATCAAAAGGATCCTACAAGGTAATGTGCTCAAGTATGACTCTAAATTTAGACTCCGGAAATGGGGCCTAGCAATTAAACTTACCTTAGATGTAATGATAATTAAAAGCATTCCTTCTGTAGATCTATAGAGTTGTGACTCTAGATAGGACTTCCATGTATATAATCAACAAATATAGCAATAAGGGGTCTAAGACCCTCTTTGTCTTTGAATAACAAATTTGATTCACCATTTGCAAGTACTGCATATTAGACAGAAGTTATACATTCTCTAATAAACTTGACAAACCTACTAGGATACCCAGAGCTAAAAGGGACTCTTTTAGGAACTCTAAATTGATATAATCAAATTCTTTGGAGAAGTTAATCTTTAAGGCACAACTTTTCTTGGACTTGCAAGTGTTATAGTTCTTATACATCTTTCATCAATGAAAGCACCTTGAGCTAGATTAATAATCTCACCTAATGTCAACTTCAAACTATTAGCCAAAATCTTTGGGATAAGCTTGTAGACCACATCATAATAGCTATTGGCTTGAATTCATTCCAGTGAGTATGGTTGAGTTTCATTAGAACTAGGAGAAGATAGGTTTTGTTCATCTTAGTAAACATTTTTCCTAAATTGAAGAATTCCAACACTCTGTTAATGATTGGACGTCTAGTTATGTCCTATATGTAGTGAAAAAAACCTAGAACTGAAGAAATATGGCCCAAGAACCTTACCAGGATGAAATAAAAATAAAGTGGACTTTATCTCCTCATGTATGATGTCTTTGTAAGTTACTGGTGATACTAAAGAGGAATAAAATCTTTTAATAAGTCCCTAAGATCATGAGGAAGTGAAACTACCTTTTTATTAGTTCCCAATAGCCTTTTGAAAAGTTAAAAAATCATGGTTTTTAGTTCCTACTTATCATTAATAGTATTGCCTCTAGTATTAGTAAAGGCGGTGATTTTGTTTCTATTCCTCCTACGTTGCTCAAAGCTATAAACAAACTTTGAATTCATGTCTCCCTTACTAAGCCATTAAATTCTTTCTTTTTGTTTTAATTGAGATTTGCATATTTCAACAACATTCTTTAGTTACAAGCTTTCCTATTACTAATATGAAAGGTTGTAAGGGACTTTAGATATAGCACTCTGGCATTGGATCAGGTTCTCATAGGCTTCCTTTTTATCCATCATCTTAGGGTCAATACCAGACTTCATGTGCATAATTTGTTCAGTTTTTTACTACTTTAAGTTTCTAAAAGAGTTTGACAAGCTTGAATCTATAGATACCAATGCTCCATCCGTTGTTAATTATCTAGTTAAAATTAGGGAGCTTAAGTGAAAAATTAAAGAACTTGAAAGGAACTCTTCTCTTTTGTAAGTTTGCGTTATGATAAATCTCCATAAGAGTGTGGTTTGAAAATAACTTGTCATTGAACACCACAGAACTAACAGGGAAGTAGCTTGACAAACCTAAGTTGATTAAACATTTGTCTAACTTTTTCTTAATCATGAGAGCATTAAATTTTTGTTTACCCAATTGAAAAGATTACCCATATAACTAAGATCAATTAGTCATAAGGTACTTATCAAATGTCCTAATGTATGACATTTGGAGAAAGAGTACTTTGCATTACCTTATGCTTCACCAGGATGCAATACGTAATTAAAGTCACCTAAGAGAATCTAAAGAATATTTACCTTACCTCTAATTTGCACCAAATCATTCCAAAGCTTACTCTTTTGTAATTTTTAGTTTTCTTTATAGATTATAATGATTACCATTGTAATCTAAGAACCTTTTAGCAACACTACTTAGGCTATGTTTGTTAGGGTGGTTATTAATGGAATGGAATGAAATGTAATATTATTCCATCATTTAGGAGGAGGTTTATAGTGAATAGAATGAAATTGAATGGAAGGGGAGGGTTTCACATTACATCCTATTACACCCTAAACAATAAAAATGACTTACCATTGATTTGGGGGGTTTAGGATGGAATGTAAAATGACAAATATGTGCTACGTAGTATACCCTCAATAATTTTTTATAATACTAATTATACCCTCAACCCTAGTAACAAGTGGCAAGACAATATATTTTTTCCATCAGTGTTCTTGGTTCATATAGTATTTGGACAGGGCATACAGGTAGACCTAAAGAAAGTAGAAGTAGTGATGAAATGGGAAGCTTCGAGAAATGCGGCCGAGATCTAAGGATTTATTGGATTAGTTGGCTATTATAGAAGATTTGTCTAGGGGTTTTCATTGATCTCAGCTCCTTTGACAAAGCTTTTAAGGAATAATGCATCTTTCAAATGGAATAATGAATGACAAAGGAGTTTTGAGGAACTCAAGCATCAATTAACTACAACACTAGAGTCAACTATTCCATCTAGATCTGGAGGTCATGTGGTGTACAATGATGCTTTATACAAGTGTGTAGGATGTGTACTGATGTAGTATGGTAGAGTGATTGCATATGCATCAAGATATTTAAGGTCTCATGAGTTTTAATTAACTAGTTCATAATCTAGAACTTGTTGCAGTGGTGTCTGCTTTGAAAATTTGGAGACATTATCTATATGGCAAGACTTTTAAGATATATATAGATTATAAATGATTGAGATATTTGTTGAGTCAGAAGGATTTGAATATGAGACAACGACAATAGATAGAATTGCTTAAGGATTATGATTACACCATTGAGTATCATCCTAGTAAGGATAATGTTGTAGCTGATGCATTAAGTAGAAAATCCAATACTAGTGTGGCTCAAATTCCGATATCAAGGTTACCAAACCTAGTTAAATTAAGAGAATTAAATTTTGACCTGAACTTGGGACATAATGAAGCGTTACTGGATATATTAAAGCTTAGATTGATGTTGCATGAATGGATAAAAAAAGTTCAAAGTAAAGATCCAGAATTTATGAAGTTAATTGAGAAGTTGAAAGTGAATTTGAATTCTGAGTTTGAATTAAGAAATGATACATTGTGGTTGAAGCAGAGATTATGTGTACCTGATGTGGATGAACTGAGCAAAGAGATATTGGAGGAAGCTTACATAGCATCCTATACTATGCATCCTAGTACTACCAAGATGTATAATATGATGAAATGGCATTTTTGGTGGCCAGGGATGAAGAACCAAGTGGCTGAATATGTGGCTAAGTGTTTGACTTGCCAATAGATTAAGGCAGAGCATCAGGCTTCGATTGGGAAGTTACAATCATTACCTATTACAAAGGGGATATTGGAGAGGATCACTATAGATTTCATTATGGGTTTCTGAGAACTCCAAGGCAACATGATGTCAAATGGGTTATCGTTGATAGATTGAAAAGGTCAGCTCATTTCTTACCAGTAAAAGAGAACAATACACTAGATCAATTAGCCAGGAGATATGTGAATAAGATAGTGAGGTTACATAGAGTTCCAATATCCATTGTATCAGATCGAGATCCTAGATTTATCTCGATATTTTGGGGTAGTTTACAGACAGTTTTGGATACAAGGTTGAATTTCAGTACAATATTTCATCCTCAGACAGACGTACAAAGTGAGAGAACGATTAAGATTGTTCAGCGCTCAGAGTTTGTGTTTTGGAGTTCCAAGGAGTATGGAATCAATATGTGGCTCTGATTGAATTTGCTTATAATAATTATTATCACAGAAGTATCGATGTGATAGCATATGAGGCATTATACGGCAAAAAGTGTCGTTCGCGTTTGTATTGGGATGAAGAGTGTCTAAGGATTGTTAAAGGTCCAAAACTGATTCAGGATACTGTTAATAAGGTTAATTGATCCGTAGTAGAATAAAAGTAGTACAAGAGAGACAAAAGAGTTATATGGATCAACACCGGCGAGATATAGAGTAAAGAGTAGGAGATAAGTGTTTCTGACAGTATCTCCTTAGCGAGGAGTGTTGAGGTTCGGTAAAAAGGGTAAGCTCAGCCCTAGATACATTCGTCCATATGAGATTATTGAGAGAGTTTGACCATTGGCTTACAAGTTAGCATTACCAATAGAGATGTCTCATATTTGCAATATGTTTCATGTGTTATCAGCTCAGGAAATTGAAGTTACAATTAACATAAGTTATATTACGGAGCTGGTTAAGATAGTAGACTACTAGAATAAGTAGTTGAGAAACTGAGTGATCTCATTGGTTAAAGTCCTTTGGAGGAATCATTTGAGTGAAGATGCCATATGGGAAATGGAGGAGAACATGAGGAATCAATACCCCCACCTATTTGATTAATTAGGTAAAAATTTCGAGAATGAAATTTCTTAACGGTTTGAATTGTAATATCCCATTTTCCCATAGTAATGGTTAGGAACCTAAACCACTGTATACGAGAAATGAAGTTGAGAAGATTATGAGGTGCATTACATTCACATGCATATCATCAATATACACACGTGAGTTTTTATTTTTGTACACATTGCAAATACTGTATATACACTCAATTGACATATTCCAGGGTATGAAAGATTTAAAATGGTTATGATGTGAACTGTGAATTATGAATTATTATGTCGTGAATTTTAACTTGGTGAATTATAATTACTGATTCGGAATTATTTATTAAAATTGAGAGATTTATGAATTTAAGTGTATTTTTGGACTAGGAAAAATGTCAAGTGACAAGATAAATCGATAAATGGCAATAGAAATAAGTGATATATGGTAATAGAAATAATTGACAAGTGGCATTAGGATTTATTTACAAGTAGCATAGAAAATTAGGTGACAAATGGCTTGGACATTTAGAGATAAATGCACTGACTATTAAGAGTCATGTGATAGCCTAGGTAAAATGTAAGTAGCAAAATTATTTAAGTGGTAAGTGTTATGACATATGTCATGACACTCACTAAATATTATTCACCAAGCATTAACCCACGATATTTACATTATTGAAACATCATTTCTTGTCTTTCATTTCTACTTTTGTTACACATTTTCTTCTTCTTATTTCTTCTCTCATCTATGAAACACTCACCAACCAGCATATCTTTTTCTTTTTCCAAACTCCTTCACTTTGTTTCTCCAACAAAATTATGTTATCTTCTTTTTGATGATGAAACCCATTTCTATTCTTATTTTGCTCTTGAAATGGTGATGATTGTGTAAGTGAAAAAGCTAAGGTTTCTTAGTGGTTTGAAGAAGCTTGGAGTTGAACAAGTAATTAAGATCTTGTTCTTCATGGCTTGATTAAATGAAATGTATATGTGATAGTTTAAGATGGATTGATTTTGTACTAATGATGTTGATGAGTTCAGAAATTTTGTTCAATGAATGGATGAATTCATTTTCTATTTTTAAATGTACAAAATTGAGTTATAGGCTATTATATGGATGAAATAGATTGGGATTTGAATTATAATAAATGTGAAATTTATGTTTAAGAAAGGTGTTTGATGTGTGTTGGAAGTTAATGAACGATGATGAATAAATGTATAGGTTTATGTTTTGCTTTTGTATAATGATAAACAATAGTTTATGAGTTGTTTTATGGATGATTTGGAGTTATAATGGAGGTGATTTTGATGAGGAAATGAAGTAGAAATGATGAACTATGCATAAGATGTGTTGGATATTGTATGTAGAGGTTTGAATTGGAAAAAACATGGAAGAATTGGCTGGGAGTTTTTGGATTACATAACCCATAATCATGGGAATGCCTCCATGATCATGGGAAATGCAAGGAAATGACTGGAAATTCTTGAATGGTTTAACCCACAATCCTGGGAAGTCCTCCACACTCATGGGAAAGGCCATACACATGATTTCTTCTCTTTTAAGTAATGTTTGAACCAACTATTGATAAGATACTTTCCTAAGATACATTTAAACTTGAATGAGGCTTGAAATGGACCTAGTTTAAGGTTGAATAAGTTGATAAAGTGTTTGATATGTTTAGGTTGTAATTGGGGTTATAACTTATGAATGGATTGATGATATTAATGTATATCAAATCTGGAAATTTAGAGATGATTATAGAATAAAAGTGTTCTTATAATTGTAAATATGATTCAGAGATATACGAATAAATGAAAATTTGGGATATTATGTGATTATATAATGTTAGAAAAAGGATTGATGCCTGTATAATTGAAGAGTTTAAAATAATCAAGCATAATTGATGTGTACACCTAAGTTGCAAACTAGATGTATATAAGTTATGATGTTAAAAAAAATAGTAAGGAGAGGTGATTAAGGATACATACCCAAGAAAGTTAAATTGAGGAGGCATTGCACATAACATATAAACATATGTGTATCATTAAATACTTATGTGAACGATCGATTTGGTAATGTGAATTGATTATTGCATTGAAATGCATGATTACATAAAGGAAGTTATGATTGGAGTGACCAGTGAAAAAAGAGCTTAAAGTTCAGAAATGTGTATAAAGAGACATAGGCTCAGTATTAAAATGAGAGTGGTATCCACAACAGACATGGGATGGTTATAAATGAGCCTAATATCCACAACGGATATGGGACAGTTAAAAAGGTACTCGGTCACAACAGAGTAATAATAAAAGTAAGTTACATGTGTATTTGTATTTGTACACATACATGTATTATGTGAAAGATTACATGAAATTACTTAATTTTTATGTTATCAATGATTGAGAAAATGATAGAATTATTATGAAATGAGTATATGAAATGTCTGATGTTCATGATGTATATTTGAGATGAGGTATATTGTGAAATTGGTTTTGATATGTGATATATGTGTTTTGATATGAGTGAGCACATTGAGGATGGTTCACTCACTAAGTTCGCAAAACTCATCAAAATTATAAATGCTGATTTTTAGGTATTAGAGAGACATAGTTCCTATAGCAAACTAGTACAAGTCTAGCTCTATCCAATTTTGAAGTCAAGAATGGTTCAAAGGTCAGTCAACTGATACTAAGGAGTTTAGATATAATGTTTTTGTATAGTTCCTCATTCATGTAGAATGTTGTAAAAGCGTAGTAAACTCTTATGTGTTTTTGAGATTGTATATATGGATTTTGTAGTGAAATCATACAATGTAAACTATGTTTTATGAATGAAATGAGAAATTGAGCTTTTGAATATTCTCTTATATGTATGACGCCATATGAGTGAATGTGATTACTCTAATATGCTGCTTTCATAGGGTATATTATCAAACATCTTCAGGATGTTTGGGCACTCGTGAAGGTGGTGCGTTATAAGAAGCATGGAACAGATACATCAATTGTCTAAATTGGAATCAAACAAATTTGAGTTAGAGCCTAGAGGTCAATGTACAACTTACCAAACACACTAGAATTGAGAAAAAAATTATGTAATCTGCCTACAATGCATATTATGCCAATATCTAGCTAATTAAAGTTAAAATGAATTATGATCATGTAACTTAAATAGTGAGCAAAAGTAATCAAAAGAGACAAGGGAATCAGTAATAAGGGAACATATCACAGAGGTTTACATGATGTTTGGTTCATTCCTAGAATTCAATTCCACAATTTTTACCATTGGAAACATATGACATGAGAAATTTCAGATGCACTACAAAATATTTTGCATAATTCATTCTCCCGAACAGACTTAAGTTTCCTTCAAAAGGACTGTAAGGCGAATCAATGAGAGGGATTGGAGTAATTGGCCGTGAGGATGCATGAAAGGGGCAAGATGCCTGATCGTAAAAGTAGGGTCCTGTAAAATTATGAGAGAGAGGGGGTAAATATTTGGGGTTTAAGTAAAATTAGGGTTCTGTAAAAATTGAGCAGATTATTTTGTTTTTCTCTTTCTTAAAAATCCATGTGACTTTTGAATTTTTTTTCTTGGCATTTAAAATTCACTTGGCTGTCCAACTGTCAAATTTATGTCTAAAGTAGCCTAACATTGAGCAAACTCGATAAAATTTAGATCTTAATTAAGTAGGTTATAATGTTTGGCCCTAAATTGATCAAACCTAAAAATTTTCAACCATAAATTGGGCATTTAGTCAATTTTAACTGACTCAGGATGTTAATTAATAAGAATTTTAAAAAGCAAAATAAGTTTAAGAAATCCCTTCCTCACACTTAAAATTGTACATTATCCCAAATGTACATAATAAAATAGATAAATAAAATATAAATAAAACATAAAATGTAAAAAGGGTTAAAATTGGCACTTCTCTGAATAATAACAATTATGGAGCTCTGAATTTGATGAAAGGTATATATTATATTAGATACATCCATCCAGGCAAAAATATAAATAACAAGGGATAAAAATATAAAAATAATATTAATAATAAAAATAAGGAAATATTATATCATGATATAGTCCTATGTTAACACAAAAAATGGAAACAAAATGAAATAAAAATGAAACTCATCCTAATTGATAGGTTGCATCCCATACATCGCTTATTTAGTGTTACTAGCTAGATGTGCCCTTCATATTTACCACAAGCCTAGGTCTATAATTAGTGGCATGCTTCCACCTCTTTCTCCACATAGTGGTTGTTTAGCTTGTGAATAAGCCACGTGTTGGAAAACAATAATAAAGACATAATTTATCAAATTAATAAATCCAATTAACTTCATTCATGCCCTTTTTAATAAAAATTAATAAAACAAGCAATAATAAAACTCTCTAAATCTTCTGCTGACTCAAGCAATTTGTCATGTAGGAAGTGGGAATCATCCATGTTTAAGGTAATTACTAGTGATTCATCAGTAGTTTCCGCATTTTTCTCCTCCTCTTTTTCTTCCTCTATCACCTTGGTCCATTCTTCTACTTCCTCTTCTATAATAGAGACTTCCTCCTTGTCCTCTTCTTCAATCATCTTATGCCACTTTTTCTTTCACTTTTAAAGTAGCAACTACCTCCTCATCCTCTTGAAGTGCAACTTCATTCATAAAGTCAACCTTTGTCTGCTTTTCATTTTTAGACATTAATAAGCTCAAATAATGTGTTATATTTATCTCAATGCATTCGGGTGAAGAAAATCTCTCTTCGAATTTGTAGTTACTAGCTTCAAATTTGATAAGGCCTTCTGTTATTAAATGTAGAAGGCAATCTTCTTACTGTTGTTGTTATGAATATTCAGTTGAAGCATAATTATTCCATCCATTAGTGTAAAATTTGATCAAATCTTAATTATAGGTATTCTTCTATGGTGCACTCTAATGATGGTTCTACATGTAATATTAATGCTCCCATGTATAGTTTGGTGCCTAAAATTCATGATTGTAATGGCTAAACCCCACAAATGTCACAACATAGTATACATATTGATTGAGTTTCTATATACATGTCACCATACCTTTTGTTCCAAGACTGTGATGTTGCCCTATGTTATGGCATATTGTAACTCTAACGAGAATTTTTTCCTCTCATCCTTCCATTGTAGTTTGTAGTTATAGCGATGAATCTTAAATGCTAATAATAAACCACAATCACAAAATCAATATAGAGAAATTCTAAAGATAAATAAATTAATAAGTCAATAAAATGAATATTGGTAAGATTAATAAATGATAGACTTTCCTAATATTAAATTCCCTGGCAATGAAACTGAAACTTGATTGAAACGATTTTACTTATAAAGATTTATAAGTTTTGATCGTAAGTGCACAGTATAACGGCAGCTAGCATTAGCAATTACGAGTCAATCCTATGAGAACTGTAAATACTATTATTAACCTTTTTCTATTATTTAACTATTGAGTATGATTGTGAATTTATTTGAAAATTAAAGACAAACAAACTAAACTAAAATTGAGAGAAAATAATGAACTCAAATAAAGAAAATACTACAGAAAGTCAATATCAAATAAGTAGTATCTAGGTGATGAATCCCCCTAAGATTTCTTACATACTAACCCTTTATCGTGTAATTAAACTATTGTTGATAGACAGTGGACATTCTTATCTTATCTTAATATCTTTTTAAGACTATTAAAAACTAACCCTCGATTAGTTAACTAAAATCTCTCTATAGTTAAAACCCCTAAAATTGTATTATTAATTCATGAATTTCACAATTGATAATTATAGGTTGCATAATGTTTTAATAGGCATTTCAGTATGTTTTTAGTGGTTAAGTAGTTGATTCATGTATGTTTCAGTTTAGAATTGTGTTAATAGGTTAGATATTTGTGTTTTGAGTGTTATTGGGTTAGAGCATGCTATTTAACTTTAATTTTATGTGTTTGAGGTGCCTTTGTATGTTTGTTAGTGTTTGATATTAGATATCGAAGAACGGAGAAGATTTGGAGGAAGCCACAATGGAGGATCCAGGCCTACGATCATGGCATATAGTGATAAAAGCAAATGAGGCCACGATCATGGTAGAAGCAAAATCCTAAGTGCCAAAATGAAACCTAGACAAGAACAAGGTAGAGTTAGAGTATTAAATATTTGAATAAAGGGCGAAGAATTTGTACGCAAGCCATGCAACATCAATGTGAAAGATGGAAGGGCAAATCTACATCGTGAAGAGGGAGCAAATCCTTCACACTCTAAGCTTTTACTAGTATAGACCTATGCCACATTTCAAGGACATATGAAGAAAATGTATAGAAATAAATGCAAAGAGTCTTAACAATAAAAAAGATTTTATGACAAAAGAATCACAAGTTGATGAGAGTCTCTTCATAGTAAAGACTCTATTAGGTTGCTTTAGTAAATATTAGTTGCTTATAGACTCAAATTGCTCTTACCATATGAAATATGATGAATAAATTGTTGGGTCGGAAAATAAAACATGCATCGATTTAAAAGAAACGGTAGATTTCAAAATTTTTTAGAAATCAAAATTTCAGCGGAAGCAATATATCCAAATCAATATACATAGCCAGACATGATACGGTATAATGGAAAATATTACCGACTCCTTCACTACATCTTTAACTCCTCCCTGTGCTATCCTATCCTCGGCAATACATCCTCTCTTAGGTGATGTATCCTCTTCACTTTAATGTATCCTCTTCCTCATATTCTATCCTTAACCAATCTGATCTACCACTTGTTCTTCTTGGACAACTTGGTTACACACTCTCGTTTGGTGGGAAAGGAGAAGAAAACTTTAGAGGAGATTTTTCGTAGAAGAAAGTAGCCAAAAATGAGACACTTTCATGCAATTTTTGGCTCATCATGTAAGACAGGAGAGAGAGAGAGTCAAAACAATGCAAGAACCCTTCTTACACACTCTCAATTTTGGTTAACCTTAAAGGAAAGAAGAGCTTAGCATCAAATGCATCACTTCTTTTTTAATCAATTATAAAGAAGCCAATAAATGAGACTCTTCTCACCAATAAATGAGACTCTTCTCATTTGTCTTTAAGATGGCCATATGAAAAGACTATTAACCTAAATGTGACATACCAATTTCAATTTTTGATGATGAAAGAAGGAAGATGGTCTATCAAATGTATCTCTTTCTTCTTTAATCCAATGAATGCTAATAGGTTACATGCTATCATTAAAAGAACACTATTAAACTATTTAATGATAAGGTTATTACTCCATTTAATGATGATAAAACATATTAAAAATATGTTAAATGTAGCAAATTAATGTTAAATGTGCAGCTGCACATTTACCCATTAAAACCAAAATTCCATCTCCATTTATCTTTGATAACTTTGTTTTAATTTAATTAATCTAATTAATAAAATTAAACAAAAGTATATCCCATTTCTAAATGTTTATTTGGGCTTCTAATTAACGATTAACTAGTACAAGCCCAACATTCAATCATGGGCTTTAAAACCTCCATTTATATTTCTTACTTAGTTTGATAACCTTCCTTAAAGCCAAATGGGGAATCTTATTGGACTTAGATAATTCAAGCTCCAATAAGCCCATAATTAATTTAATCTCATTAGAATTAATTCTAGCTTATTAACTAAATGCATTCCACTAAAGACAATTAGTACTAATTAGTTGAACTCTTGAATTACTAAATATTGTGAGAACACATGTTTCAATATGTCAAATTGCAAACTCTAATATGAACCATATTATAGCCATCTGCACAATAAAAAGTAAAATTACCATTTTGCCTTTATATTGATTTTTCCTTCTAGATCTCCTGTTTTACTTTCTACGGTGATTAACATATAAGATCTCATCCTAGTGTCAAGACTTGATGGGTAGCTAGTCCATCAAAATATTGGCTCCAGTTTAATCACCAATCTCCATAAAATATCTAGAAATGATGATATCACTATAAACTCTTTATTTGAGTGAATGTTCCCTGATACATGTTTCAATTAATAATTCCAACATGCAGATACTAAATTAATACTTTGTAAAAATCCATTCCGATCATATCAAGAATTATAATAAAACACATATGAGTTCACTACTCATTAAGATTGTGGTCCATAAGAAATGTATGCTTGATCCCAGATTCATTTAATAGTGCCATTATCTATAGTCAACTACTATCTGATATAAAACTCATCATTCCCTTGAAGTAAACTCTTTTACTTACAAGGAGATAAATCGCAACACTACAGTATAAACCATAATCAAGCGACCAACTCGATTATTCAATTGTGAATCCATTATTTTAGATTCTTATAATATACATGTTTCCCATACATCTCTATATTTATGTATATTACTTACAAAAAAATCTCGGTACCTTATGACCAGATATATAATGCTCGTAAAAACCAAACTCTTTTTTTATTAATAATAAATATTTTCATTACAAAAGTAACTGGAAGAAAATTAAGTTATAAGTAAATACACTTGCTTTCT
>JAOSBN010033305.1:0-16109 GCA_027563595.1 Erythroxylum suave
CGTCTATACTCTAACCTTTTACTTCAGTTTATTTCTATTGTTAAACATTTTTATAGAAGTAATTTGCGATTTGATTTTGTAACAATTTTCATATAAACTTTGCAATACTCTTTTAACAAGTTCAAGAAGTTTTTATTATTCATTTTAATTTGTATTCACGAAAAGGATATACCATTCAACCCCCCCTTCTTGTGTATCTAGCTTATCATATACAAGTTCTTTATTAACGTGTGATTCACTTCATTGTATACACATATGATATAAATGAATTGAATGATTACAATGTATTGATGAATTTTATTCACTAAAATATGCAAAAGCTTATCTATGAGTATGATTTGTATGATTACAATGAAATATTGATTTGTATTGATTTGAAACATGCCCATTTGTGAACAAAGTGCTGTGTGACATTGCATGATGATAAATGAAATAATGTGAATTAAGTGATACACAAGTTGTTGTGTTACATGATAAGATTGAACCATTGAAGATGGTTACTCAATTGAGTTCGCAAAACTCACCAAAATTGCAACGTTGACACTTTAGGTTCGAGAGAGCAATGACATAGCTTCTAAGGCGGCTTAGAAGAGATCTAGTTTAGCTTTTGATCTGTAGGCATAGCTTAAAGCTCGGTTAACTGGGATTGAAGGATTTAATCTTAATTTTTGTTAATTCCTCGTGTATGTAGCATATTTTTTAAACAGAGTTGTGGACTTTGATAGTTTGTGATTGATTACACATGAGGGTTGTATGTAATGCTACATTGTAAATCATGGTTTATTAAATGAAATGAGGAAATTTTGTGTTTTAAACATTGCGATACTTAACTTATTACATTATGATGCCATGAGATATATGAAAGCGACATAATTAGCACGTCCTTTCCTTCAAACATATGCATGCATGTTCAAAGGGCATACGGGAATGTGTCGGATGGGAGTGGGGTGCTACACAGTACCACCACCTTGTAGTTTAAAGTGGGAAGAATTCCTAAAACTCTTCAAGGAGAATTATATACCGACGATCTACCTACATAGGAAGATGGAAGTGTTCCTAGATCTGAAGCAAGGGAGTCTCACAGTGGTTAAGTATGAAATAAGATTTAATGAGTTGATGGTGTACGTAGCTGCATTGATTCCTACTGAGAAGGACTAGTGTAAGAGGTTTGAGGATGGGATGAATATGGAGACAAGGACAAGGTTAGATACTAGGAGCTTGAGTAGTTTCATGGAGTTGAGAGCAGTTAAAATATGGATAAGGAGAGTACAGACAAGAATTTAGAACAAAGTGACAGGACAAATCCCAAATCGATTCTGACAGAATGTTTAGTAAGTACCAAAATAGATTGTTCCAACCACCGACTAGATCGAGATAGTTGGGGTTTAGACAGAGGGGAAGTTTTGTGTAATCTGGTAGTGTAAGAGGTATCACATCTAGACAGGTGCCTAATTGTGAACACTATGGTAAGAAACATCGTAGAGAATGTTAGAAGTTATCAGGATCTTGCCTTCATTTCGACCCTTTTGAACATCATATTAGGGATTCTCCTGTAGTTTATAGAGCGTAGTCTAGAGTAAGGGGAAGAATCGTGACTTACACAACTATCTAGTAGAGCAAAGCTTATGGATTTAGACAGAAAGGTAGAGGTAGAGGTAGAGTGAGTTCAACTAGTCTTACTATCAAGATTGAGGTGCGGAGTAATTAGTCGTAGTCTCAAGGTAGAATTTACGCCATCGCCAAATAGAAGGCTCAAAACTCCCCAAATATGGTAGCAGGTGTGTTAAATGTTTTTCAATTTAAAACATTTGCATTGGTAGATCTAGGATCTACACATTCTTTTATCGCACCGCTTCTGGCATCTAAACCACACTATGATAGAGAAATATTGAAATGTGGACTAAAGGTGACTACATCAATAGGTAGTACTACAGTGGTAAGAGAAGTATATACAAGGTGTATTATTTGAGTGGATCAGAAAGAGTTAGAAGCTGATCTAATTGTATTGCAGTTAAGTGAGATAGACCTTATCTTAGGTATGGATTGACTTACTTCTTATAGGGCTGTAATGAACTGCTATACTAAGGAGGTGGTACTAAAATTTCCTAATCAGCTGAGAGCAATATTTTGAGGTGTTAGACCGACATTGCCAGCCAAATTAATTTCATTTATGAGTTCTTTGAGACTGATCCGAGGTAGATGTGAGGCTTATTTGGACCACGTGGTTGATACTGGTACTGAGCAGACAGTATAAGATATTCCTATTGTTAGGGATTTCTTGGATGTGTTTCCCGCTGAGTTATTTAGTTTACCCCTAGATAAGGAGATGGAGTCTGTTGATAACCTAGTTCTAGGTACTGCTCCTATATTTATTCCTCTATATAGGATGACACCTGTGGAACTGAACGAACTTAAGGCTCAGTTATAGGAGTTGTTGGATAAGGGTTTTATTAGTTTTTTGTGAAGAAAAAGGATGGAACTGTGAGATTGTGTAGCAATTATAGGCAACTGAATTGGGTGATAGTGAAGAATAGGTATCCACTACCAAGGATTGATGACTTACTTGATCAGTTGCAGGGAGCTCAAATATTCACTAAGCTTGACTTAAGATCAAGGTACTATTAGTTGAAGATAGTAGAGGCTGATGTACCGAAAAAAGCATCTAGAACTAGATATGGGCATTCTAAGTTTTTAGTGATGAATTGGGTTGACAAACACCCTAACTACTTTTATCGCTTTGATGAATAAGTTATTCCAACCTTATTTAGATCGTTTAGTGATTGTGTTTATTAATGATATTCTAGTATTGAAAAGTAGAGAAGAACATGCTAAACATTTAAGGTTAGTCCTACAAATCATAAGAGATAAGCAATTGTAAGTCTAATTTAGTAAGTGTGAATTTTGGCTTGATTAAGTGGTATTCTTGGGTCATATAGTAACAAGACAAGGTGGACCCAAAGAAAGTAAAAGTAATGATGAAATGGGAAGCTTTGAGAAATGTGTCAGAGATTTGGAGTTTTCTAGGATTAGCAGGATATTATAGAAGGTTTGTCAAGGGGTTTTCTTTAATGTCTACCCCTTTGACAAAACTTCTGCAGAAGAATATACCATTTAGATGGGTTGATGAATGTCAAAAAAGTTTTGAGGAACTAAAGCATCAGTTAACTACAACACTAGTGTTAACTATTCCATTTGGATTTGGAGGTTATATGGTATATAGTGATGTTTCACACCATGGTTTACGATGTGTACTGATGCAACATGGTAGAGTGATTGTTTATACATCGAAACATAGAAGGTCCCAAGAGTTCAATTGTTCGGTATGTTTAAAGCTTGCTGCAATGGTATTTACATTAAAAATTATGAGACATTATCTGTATGGAGAGATATTTCAGATATATGTTAATCATAAAAGTTTGAGGTATCTATTGAGTTAGAAAGAGTTGAATGTGAGACAATGGAGATGGATAGAATTGCTGAAGTATTATGATTGCAGTATTGAGTATCATCTTGATAAAGCTAATGTAGTAGCTAATGAATTAAGTAGAAAATTGAATAGCAGCATGGTTCAAGTACAGTTAATGAGGTTACCCAACTTAGCGCAGTTGATAGAATTGAATGTTGAGTTGAATTTATTGCAAAATGAGGAGTTGATAACTATGAGAGGTTGAGATCTATATTACATGACAGGTTTAAAAAACTTCAACGTAAGGATCTAGAATTTGTTAAGCTTATTGAGAAGTTGAAAGTGAATTCGAAATCTAAATTTGAAGTGAGAAATGATACACTGTGGTTGAAACAGAAACTATGTGTACTCGATGTGGATAATTTGAGAAAGGATGGAGGAAGTAAATATAGCAACCTATGCTATGTATCCTGGTACTACCAAGATGTATAACACGTTGAAAAAACATTTCTGGTGGGAGTACAGTCACTACCTATTCCAGACCAGAAATGGGAGAGAGTCACTATGGATTTTATTATAGGTTTGCCAAAGACTCTGAGGCAACACGATGCCGTAAGGATTATTGCAGACAGACTAACAAAATTGACGCACTTCTTACAAGTGAGAGAGACTAATACATTAGATTAATTAACCTGGAGATATGTGAATGAAGTAGTGAGATTACATAGAGCCCCAATTTCCATTGTATTAGATAAGGATCCTATATTTACTTCAATATTTTGGAGAAATTTACAAACAGTTACTGGTACGAAGATGAACTTCAGTATTGCATTTCATCCTCAAACAGACAGACACAATTAGAGGACAATTAAGGTTATTGAGGATATCCTTAGAGCTAGTGTATTGGAGTTTCAAGAAGTATGAAATCAGTATGTGGCTCTAATTGAATTTGCTTATAACAATCATTATCACAAAAGTATCAGTAAGGCTCCATATGAGGCACCATATGGTAGAAAGTGTTGTTCACCTCAATATTAGGATGAAGAGGGTTTAAGAATTGGTAAGGGCTTGATTTGATTCAAGACAATGTTGAATAAGTTAAACTAGTCCGAAATAAAATTAGAGTAATACAAGATGGACAAAAGAGTTATGTGGATCAGCACTGGAGAGATACAAAGTACCAAGTGGAAGATAAGGTGTTTCTAAGAGTATTGCTTGGTAAGGAGTGCTAAGGTTCAGTAAAAAGGGTAAGCTTAACCCTAGATACATTGGTCCATATGAGATTATCCCGAGAGTTGGAACATTGGCTTATAAGTTAGCCTTATTAATTGAGATGAGTATGCTTAGGAAATATCGATATAATCCAACCAATATGTTATCGACTTAGGAGATTGAAATTGTGAGTAATCTGAGTAATGTTGAGGAATCGATAAAAATAGTAGGATATTAGACAAAGAAATTGAACAATTGGGTAAGAATTTCGAGGAAAAAATTTTTTTAAGGAGGAGAATTGTAATATCTCGTTTCCATACTAAGGGTTAGGGCATAGGATCCTAAACCATGATATATGAGAAATATCACAAAGAATATGTGAGGTGCTTTGCATTTACATGCATATCACTAGAATAAGCATACACACACATGAACATTGATTTTTATACATATTGTAAATACTGTATATGCACTAATTAAAAGGGTTTGAATGATTATTATGTTAATTGTGAATTTTACGTCTTGAAAATTGATTGATGAATTATAATTGGTGATTTAGAATTTATTTGTTAAATTTGGGAGATTTATGAAATTATGAGTATTTTTAGAATAGGAAAAATGTCAAGTGGCAAGACAAATTGATTTGTGATAATAGAAATAAGTAACAATTGGTCGTAGAAATAATTGACAAGTGACATTAGGATTTAATGACAAGTGTCAAAGAAAATTGGGTGAAAAATGGACTGGAAATTTGGAGATGAATGGACTAGTTATTAAAATAGCCAAGTAAGAACTGTAGAAAGGTGACAAGTGGCAAGTGATAAGTGTCACTACCACTCACCACACTCATCCACTACTTTAACTCATTTGAAAGACTAAATTTTATTTTTGTCTTTCATTTTCATTACAAGCTATCTTTCTCATCTTCTTATCTTCTTCTTCACTCACGATCTTCTCACCAACCCTCATCATGTTGATTTTTGCTTAACTCCTTTACTTTGTTTCTTTAAGACTATGTTATCCTCTCCATCTTGTCACTAGAAAAACTTAATTTTCCTTCTTGAGAGATAATGATCATATGATTTTTGGAGAGCTAGGTTGAAACATAATCTTGAGCTTTGCCACCATCTTTCATCTTATCACTACAACAACTTTTTATGTTGTTCATTTTATTGATAAAAACCCAACTTATTCTTGTTGAAAAGTTAATGATAATGTAAGAGGAGAAAGCTAGGTTACGTGAATTTTGAAGAAACTTGGAGTTAAAACAAGTTATACATTAAACTTCATGGTTTGTTGCAAATGAAATATATATGAAGATTATTTAAGATTAAATGATTGGTGACATAAATAGTGTATGAAAGTGTGTTGAATGTTAATGAATATTAATGAATAAATGTATGTGTTGTTTTATCTTTTTTTCTTGACTGAAAACCATGGATTATATGTTGTTATATGATGAAATAGATTGAACTTTCAAGTTAAAGAAAAGACTAAGAAAGTGTTGAATAATGATGATATGTTCTATTTTTGTATGGTTGATGAACAATGATTTATGATTTGTTTCATAGATGATTATGAGTTAGAAATGGGGTGAGAATGATGAGGTTATGAAATCTAAATGATGAGCTATGGAGAATATTTGTTTGATGTATTACAAAAGAGATAAAATCTGGAAAAAAGTTAGGAATGCATGTATGATAGGATTAAATGAATGACAATGAATCAATCGAGTAGAGTTTTATGAAATTTAATGTAATCAATATGATAATTAAATTTGCATAAAATGATGATGCATAAATGAACATAAATTCTAGAAAATTTGGAGTGTTAATGATGTTTCTATGTATGTTGAATTCGTGGAAAACATGAAGGGATAAAGGCAGGGCACGATCGTGGCCTTCAATACATGATCGTGGCCTAGTAAATTGGGTTCTGTTGCAAACGTTGTAGAGTCCCTAAAATCGTGGCCAGTTGCATAAGCTTCTATTACAATCGTGGGAAGGTGCACCATGATTGTGGGTAACGCTTGAACGTGAAATGTTGTCTTTTAAGTGATGATTGAACCAACTAATGTTAAGGTACTTTCCTATGATGCATTTAGGCTTGAATGAGGCTTGAAATGAACCTAGTTCTATGATGAATTAATTGATAAAGTGTTCTTAGGAATGTAATTGTGATCCAAAAGAAATAAGAAAGGTGTATTAAGTAAGATTGAGTGAGAAATTGGAGATTTTGTGATTATATAATGCTAAAATAACATTGATGAATATATGATTAATGAACTTAGAATAATCAAATGATTTTTAAGTATACACCTAAGTGAAAGCTAAACATATACAAATGATTTTGTTTAAATGATCATGAGATGTGAACTAAGGATACGTACCTATAATAGTCAATTGAGCATGCATTATACATAACACATATACATATGTGTATGCTTGAATACTTATGTGTTTGAGCAAATTAGTAATGTGTACAACGTGTGTATTGCATAGTATAGAAATGCTAATAAAACGCCAACATCCAGACATTGCCGAGACATTGAGGCAATAGCTATCTAAAGCTTACTATTTACTATGAGTAACCTAGATGTTTCTCACTAGTAATGATTGTAATGACTTAAATTTTAGTTATTGAACTATACTTATATGAATATGATAATTTTGGACATTCATAATCTGAGGACTTCAATAATTGGGAATGTATTGGAAGTGTTTTGATTATATATAAATATGACAAAAAAATTTCTCAATAAAAATTGTTAAATGTTGGAGTTAGGTCCGATGAAAATGTGAAAAGTTAATGTGTATACTGAATGGAGGTGACTAATTACATGTACATGTTTTTATGCATTTCATTAGATGATATGCATGATTAGATAAAGGAAGTTGTAACCAGAGTAGCCAGTGAAAAAGCGCTTAAAACTCAGAGTACGTATAAAGAGCCACAAGCTCACAGTTATAACTAGTATCCACAACGGATATGGGATAGTTAAAAAGGGTTAGGAAAGAGGTTTCCCACAAAACTCTTTGGAAGAATGAAGATCCTTTAGAGTACCAGTAGCACCTTGAAAATGATCGAGGAACCAATCTTGAATTTTTAAGAGCCCTACTATCCTGTGCCCATCTCCCACCTCTAGGGAATGAATAGAATTACGGTTTCTACTGGCAATGAGAGAATTATGAAAAAAATTTGGTATTTATATCCCCTTCTCTGAGCCATTTAATCCTAGAGGATTGTCTAAAGAAGGATTCCTAATCCTCTAAAGCTCAAAGTAACTCATTAATAGCTTCTGATTCCTGAGCATACAATAGAGAAGAACTAGGCAAAAGTCTCATTTGATCTCGAATGTGATTAAGATTAGCTTGATAGGTTTCTACTCTAGCATTCATGTCCCCTAACTAACCTACATTCATGACCTTGAGGGCTTTTTTAACAATCTTTAGTTTAGTCACTACACAATACATAGGAGTGCCCTGAACTCGATAAGACCAAGCTTCCTCTATAATGTGCATGAAATTGGGTTGAGAGGTTCAAAATTTTGATAATCTGAAAGGGGAATGTCGCTTTGGCCAATGAACTGTTGACCGAACCACTAGAGGAGAATGGTTCGAGATGTGAGGATTGTGAATGATGCAATAAGAACTAGGAAACTTTAAACTCCAAGCAGTGTTTATGAGGGTTCTATCCAATTTTCTAGCAATGAGTAAGTCTCCATATTGTTTATTATTCCATGTAAAACTTGGACCACTTGAATTTAAATCATAAAGGCTTATTTCCCCTACACATTGTCTAAAATCACTCATCCCAGTCATGGATGAGGGGCTAGAAGGCTCAACATCATGACGGTATGAAACAACATTAAAATCTCTTGCAATGAGCCAAGGGCTTTGACTAACCGTAGGGTGAATGTGGGACAATTCAAACCACAGAACCTTCCTATGGTTAAGGTTGTTTAAACTGTAGACACAAGTTACAAGAGAGTTAGTACAGTGCCTAGGAGTCAATTCCATGTGAATAAGTTGATCAGAAGAGCAAATGATATAACATAAAAGGTGATCAGGGTGCTAGGCTAGCACTATCCTTACATTCAAAAATTGATCTATGTTACTATAAAAAAAACCCAGTTAAGGAACAGAGATTTGCAAACCTTATTCAAATAGGAAGAAGAACTAATCCTAGATTCTATTAGGCAAAAAAAAGAAACTTAATGACTATAGATCCAAGCACGAACAGCAAGTTGTTTTTAAGGGTGATTAAGACCCCGCACATTCCAAAAAATCAAATCCATAATCCTAAACTATATCCAACACCTAACCTACTTTTGTTTCCTCCTAGATGTCCTATTATTCCTAATTGTGGATGTCCCTTCTGCCCATCCCTTAGTACCAATACTAGAAGGAACCAATTCAGAATTAGGAGAGGAAGATATACCTGCCCAGAGTACAGCAGCATTGTTGGGCTCCTCATTGTCTACATGAAGTTCTCCAGACCTTAGGTGATTCTGGGTGGAAAGACTCCCTTCCGAAATAGTGTCGATACCCTCTTGCATTGGTACCTCCTGTAATGGGTCTTGCTCCTTACTGGGCTCCTTAGAATCTCCTGGTATTCGAATAACCTCCAAGCGGTTATCTGCCATCCCAACTTTGGGCTCATGTGTTAATTGCAGCTAAGGTGAGGGGTTAGAGGATGACTCATTGCCTTTCTTTAACTCATGCTGAAGAATAGTCCCAAAGACTCTCCCTGTAGGAGCCCAAGTCTTTTTTGTCCCCTAAGGACTTGGCCTCCATTCATATTCAATTCAGATTTCCTTCAATATTGTTTGGCCCTCCTCAATGTACGTTGCCAATTGGAAAGCTACACGTCATTTCCCTTGAAGCTCCAATTCCACACACAAACGAGCATAAACTATCATAGACATCCTTACAGTCTATGAATCCATTAAAATCGGATGGCCCACCACACTAGCTATCTAACCCAAACCTTCAATAGTCCAGTATTCAACTGGAACATTGTAAAATCGAGCCCACACTAGGGTATACTTAACCTCTTCCTGTTCCCCTCCATTAAGACACCACTTCCACAAGAATAAGGGCTTCCCTTGGATGTGCCAAAGACCCTTTTCTAACACAACAGTTAAACCTTTCTCAGACTCAAACTTAAACAAGAAGTTGTTAGAACTTGTGATTAACATTTCTTTTAGACCAAACTCAGCCCATAACTTTGCTAAAGCTTGATGAACAACAGGGTAAGCTGGCCTCTTACTAAGAAAAAAATCAATTAAAGCTAACTTGAATTTGGTTGCACCCTTCTTAGCCAATTCTGGAGGAGGAATAATAAAGATTTGCTCCTCCTTAATCTCAGGAGGGAAAAATGATAATGTAGGGTCTTCGGAAGAAGTCTCCATTCTCTCTGCAACAACTGATTTCCAAGACTTGGGGAATTCATGGCCATGTCCCTGATGGGTGGTCTCAGATGGATTTTAGGATAGGACAATGGTAGGGTTTGATTTTGTGGGAGTAATGGAAGGGGTTGATTTCTGGGGTGGCGTGGTGGTCTGAATGGTGGAGATTTAGGCTGGGATTTGGAGGGGAGTTGTCAATTTCTGGGTAGGTGAAGGATTTAGGGTTGGAAGAAGAGATCAGTTTTGGGGAGGAGACGAAGAAGATGACGAAGCCATGGATCGGGAGGAGCTGCTCGTCAGAATCTCAGAATACAGGAACCACTCTCACTGGTGGTCTCTCAACTCTCGTCGCTCACTCTCAATGCTCACTGACGCTCATCGCTCATCGCTCTCAAATATCGCTCTCTTATATCTCTCAAGTTTTACGTTCATTCTCCTTTTTTATTTACACATTAGTTTGTTTTCTCAACAAAAGAAATATTTTGAATTGCTATGATCAAGTTCTTCGATTTTTGAGCACCTCCTGCTAAATGACTTGGTTCTGTTTCTACAGCTCTAATGTTGAGAACAAATTATAGTCAATGTTGTAAAAGATAAGAATTTATCTAAACTATGATATGATACCATATTAGAAACAAAAAAAAGGAAATTAATATTCATTCAATACTGAATCTTTATTAATTCTTTTACATCATTTTCAAACCTTTAATTTTTTTAAAATTAAGTATTAAACCTTATTAAATATAATTTAGCAATTTATAATATTTTTAAAAATAGGGAAAGCATAAAATGGAGGGATTTTGATAATTGATTCTCTCTTTTGCGTAAACATTACTTTATTTCTAACAAAACAAATTTTTTTCAATGTTTCTTCAATAGTTAAAAGGTTCAACATAGACCATTATGTTTTGTATATCATAAATGAGAATATTAAATATGAGAATTTAATGTGGAGGGATATGAAGCTAATGTCAAACATAGTGATATGAGGAATGTTACCCGTATCTTCTCTTATATTGAGCTAGCGTAATTTGTTACATATTTTTGCCTCCATATTTGGAGCATATGAAAATACAATTAATTTATAATGTAAAAATGATATACGATGCTATGGGGCACTTATTGACAAACTTCTTGAGGCTTCTAAACTATATACTAAGACATATATGACTAAGTGTCTGTTTGGTTGAGCTTTTAGAGAGTGAATAAGCACTTTTTTCACCACAAAAGCTATTTTTAAGAAAAATGAGTGTTTGGCCGTAAAATCTAAAAGCACTTTTTAAATAGAAATGGTCTTTTTAGAAGCTAAAATATAGGTTTTTAAGAAGCTCGAATTTAGAGCTTTTCAAAAAAGCTCTTCTAAAAAAAGCTCTACTAATAAAATCTCTATTGGTTTAAGCTCATCCAAACAGGCATTAAGTTATATTCACAAGGAGTTAAAAACTAAGAAGAAGCACTAAGATGATTCTAAGTGAAAAGTGGAGAGAAAGCCTTCTACAATTCTTAGGATTCTAAAAAGGACTAAGGTTAAATAAACTAGCAAAGGGAAAAACAAACTCCCATTAAGAATAAATCTTGCCTATGACATGTTTAGTTAAACCTTGGATGCGATGTTAATTTCCACAATGGTGGAAAGGAGAATTTTCTTGAAATTGTAGTAGTTATGATTTTATATTGGATGGTTTTATGATACTAGATGTTGTTTATTAAGCAAAAAATTATTTTTTCAATAATTTCATCTAGTTCTTCTAATATAGATGTTAAATTTTGGCATGCTTGACTTAGTCATATAAGATGAAATCAAGTAAATCAATTGATCAAGCATATTTTGTTTAAAAGACCTATATAAAGTAAAATAGTCTACTTGTGAACATTTTGTAGCTAACAAAATAGCGCCAAAGTCATTGAGTATGGACAAAAAATTGCTAAGCTATTGCGAGTAACTCATTAAGATATACCTAGCTAAATAGAAATGATAGCATAACATTAAAGTACTTATTTCATCACATTTATCAATAACCATACTTAGTATAGTTATATTTATTTGATTTTTCAAATTTTGAAACATTTTGTTGTCTCAAGAAATATATGAATTTAGTTAAGAATCAATAAAATAAAGTCAATAAAGACTTCAAAAACTAATCAATTATATAAGAAGGATTTTGTGATCAATTCGAAACGTTATATGAAGAAATTTGAATAAATAGTTAATGACTATCATATGAATCCACCAACAAGCTGGTGGTCTAAAGATGAGAAATAGTACTCTTCTTATGGTTAGGACTACAATGGCATAGGCTCACCACCCATCAAGATAATATGTCATTGATAATCAAATGTGTAGTTGATAGGATGCCTATGAAATCTTATCTTAAAACACTATGAGATATGGATAGATACGAGACTTGATTAGCTATATATGACTCTTTGAGAATGTATTTATTATCCATATTCATTGTTCCTCTTATAAAAATGGGAATTTAGGTTCCAAATGGAAGAAGAGTACCTTTAAAAGATTTTTTAAAAAATATTTCGAAAAATATATATTCAAAGGTGATCAAGCTAATAAATAATTAATTTAATTTGTGTCATAAGATATCTCATTCTTAGAGAATGATTTTCCAAAGCAAGAAAAGATAAGTCATAACTTATCTTTATATAAGAGAGAATTGAATTGTATTAATCCAAGTGGAAGCAATTTAAGAGACGGTGAACTATTTTCTAATCAATGATAATTACAACCTAGTGGGAACTCTTTACCATTATTTAATTCAAGTGAGAGCAACATGAATGTAGAGGGATTTGTTTCTTGAATATTCATTATACCCATATTTTGAGTTAATTATTCCTTATAAAATTTTGAAGTTGAAAGGAATAACCTTTGTGGTAGTTCCAAAAGAAAATTAAAAAAATAAGGAATATGAATAGGCTCCATATAATTTTGGTAAGAATGAAAGAGTTATAATAATAGACATGTAGCCATCAATAACCTTTCAAAAAGACGTGTAGCCATCAATAACAAATGTGTTCTCCAAATTTTAAGTAAAATATTGATAGTAACTTTGAAAGATACAAAGCATATCTACGAGCAAAAGACACACACAATCAAATAGATTGATTATGGTAAGAAATTCTCATTTATTGTGAGGTTTACTTTAGTTTGACTAATTATATCCTGAGTAATTGGATTAGATCTTGACATAAATCAAATGGATTAAAGACCATATTATTAAATGAAGAACTAGATGAAGAAATCTACATGGTACAACCACTAGGTTTCATGCAAAAGGGCCAAGAGCATTACATGCTTAGATTGTTAACATCTATATATGTTCTAACGTAGTCTTAAAGTAGCATATTACATTAGCATTATAATCATGCCATTTGATTTTAGTATGATCGGAAAGGATGACTTAATACAAAAGACCTAATGAAAAATGTATAATTATATCATGTCATGTGGACAATATTTGTTAATATCTAGTGACAATAAGTATTTTTGTTAAGTAATCATACAAATTAGTTATCATCCACAATCAAAATGAAGAATATGGATAAGGCTACATATACGTTTGCTATATAAATCACTAGGTACCATTCATGTAGAGCTTTCTCACTATTATAAGTTACATTTATATCAACTGAATAGTTGAAAATTTTTGTATGTAAGATAGTAAAACATTTTTTTTGACCCTAGTTGCTTAGGTGCTTACCTTTAGAAATTGGCATCACAAAAATGCTTTACTATCTTGCATATGAAATTGTTCAAGTAAGCACCTTTAGCAATTGGCGTCAAAAAAATGATTTACTATCTTGCATACAAAATTGTTCAAGTATTTGGTGGAACCACCTATGCAATATATAGTATCCATAAATCCTAATGGAAGAACGAAAGATAACGGTTTCTTCATTTCGAAGAAGCTAGTAGTCTTATGCACATTATGTTATTAAGAGACAAGTACTAAAGAGATCAAATATCAATATTAATCAAACAGATAGATATCAAATATAAATATTTCAAGGACATTATATCACAAAGAGAAATGAATATGTCTAGTGACTGTTCATAATACTTGTTATCAACAATAATATTTTATTTTGCATGAAATATTTAATGTAATACATGTTTAATTGATAACTACAAAATATTTTATAAAATTTTTTTTAAAAGAAAATTAAATTATGGAAATATGAGAATGTTTGATTTTGAGCTAAGTTTTTTGTTCCGGAACGAACGTTGTGTTAAACATTCAATTGTAGTTCAATATGGTTGTTGAGTATTGAAGTGAGATTGAGGGATGTGGTCACTAGGCATATCTATGTCTACGACCATATCCAATGTAAAACCCTAATTTTTGAGTCCTAAAAGGCAAATATAAAGGAAATTTAAAGAGTTCAAATTTTAATGTGGTTTTGAATCTTCGAGTGATAGAGACGGGAAGATTGATTTAAATATGAGTAGAGAGCATACTTCCATCAAAGCTACCAACTTGTTAATTCCATGGATCCTATACGGTGATTTCAATCACACCTTTTTCTTTCAAAAAGCTCAAAGTGAGAATTGCACTAAGCTTCCTTATAATAAAATGAGATCTTATATTGATAAATTAAGGTCACTGACTTGGTTTAAGAGGGACATCAATTCATTTGGAATAATAAGCAACAAGGTAACTAGCTTATGAGAAAGAAGATAGACAAGGTTTTTATCAACTAGCATTGGTTTATCCAATTTTGAAGGAGTTTGGGTATCTTCAAGAGTACCTTATGCTTTAACCACACTCCTGTAGAATAGCAATATATTATATCAATAATAAGGTTCTGACTCCATTTAGGTTAAACTACTTAGTAAGGATGGAGGAATTTTAGGAGATCATTAAATAAGGAATGAATCTAGAGGTGGATAACTTTGAACAATTTAAGTGTTCCAAGAAATTCTAATTCATAAAAACTGATCCTAAAGAGCTACATTTTAAGAATTCCACTAATAAATGCTAAGGCATTAAGGCCACTAGAAACAAACTTGTTGAAATTCAAACTTAACTCTGACTTGAATAACAAAGACGCCTTTAATTAATGAGGAGAAAGTAGCTTTTAGTAACTGTTGGGGCCCCATTTCCGAAGCACAACATTCGGAGGTCACAACAGCCTGGAGGGCCCATCGCTCATAAATTTTGAGGCGGATTTGGGAAACTTCCAATTGGAATTTCAATCTGGATTCTTCAAATTTTGTTCCCTCATCATCCGAAGTTTCTAAAGAAACCAAAAACTCTCAATTTGGTTCAGAAATAAAGAAGTTATGGCTAAAACAATTTCAGCTTTTATTAATCCGAGACTGAACACTATACCATACTTCAATTAAGAAATTGAAGGTCTTCCGGACTATTTTGAAAATTTATTCCTTCAGATAAATTGTAGCTCCATGTCTCTAGTTTGTTTTTCAACTAGAATCAACTCAATTGGATCTCTACAGGTTGAGATATCCCCAAAAATACTGAAGCAGGTTCAGAAAATATCCAACTCATACTCTTTTACCCGATCCCTTAACATTGATTAAATCCATCTTTTTTAAGTTAAGAAAAGACCTACAAATTTTTATTGAGAGGTAGAGGAACGTCTTATAAATCCAATGCTTCAAAGATCACTTCATTTGGTGGTTGGACGATGAAGTTATTGCGAAAAGAATCCAACATGTTCATATCTTTACTCGTATTGATCATGTCTCGACGCGATTGTCATAACTCTCATTATAGATGTCGGATTGGCTTCTTTTTAGCCTATTCAAAAGAAACCTTCTATATCTACAACTTTCATGAGAACTCACAGCAAGATTCGGCTTCTAAAAGGATCAAAAATAGGACAGAAGATGACACTACCAACTAAGACAATGCAGAAACGAGCAAACCAAGACGGTCAAACTGAGACGCGAAAAGTCAAACTCGATTGCTACACAATTAACCTCAACCAAACCTACACATTATCACCTAACAATCAACATACTCAATTTAATCTCATAGGATGAAAATTTAGCATACATATAAAAGTATCAATGCACAACAACAAAAGTCACATATTCTCATACTT
>JAOSBN010033331.1:0-16106 GCA_027563595.1 Erythroxylum suave
TTGATGTCACCTCCCCAAACTTAAAGATCACATTGTCCTTAATGTGACAAGTTAACAACCCCCCCCCCCCCCAAGTGAGTGAAAATGAAATTAAAGCAAATAAAAATGAAAACAACAGAAACAAAAGAAATTGAAACAAGCAAATGATATCAAACCAAACAAAAGAAAAAGAATTCAAACCAAAATTAAAAGATATTAATACTAAACAAAAGATATAGCACACACAAATGATAAGAAACCAAATACATATGCAATGAAATGCAAGCACACATAAGAAACAACAACATTTAAAAGTTTAAGGGTTAGAAAAGCTTATTAAGATGGGGTCGGAGATGGTAATGGTGTAGGAACTTCAAAGTTGTTCCTTCGACAAAAATTAAGGAACTTTCTCTTTAAACTGCATTGCTCATTGTGAGCCTGCTGCATTTGAGGTCCAAGTTCATCGAGATGGGATGTCAACTGTTATTGACATGCGGCTATTTGGTCAAGAATCGGTTGATATCTTTAATCGCTGCTAGTTCCCTTGGTTCCTCTGCTACTGCTTCCTCCTTTGGTTCTGAAGCTGCATTGGATATGGAGGGTCGATCTACGATTGCGCTAGCCTACCTCTTAGTCCTCACTACAGTACGCATCTGAGGATTGTGAAGTTCCATAAATTGGGGCTTCACAATCTCAGAGCGTCTTGAATAGACTATGTCAAAGACATTGTGGGGAGTGATATGCACATTCTCCATAAGAATATTATAAAATAAACCCAAAGCAAAAGCAATATGAGTCATCCCAAAAGATGTATTCTTTTTATTAATTACACTCACTATTGATCAAAAAATTCTATAAGGTGTGTTGATTTTAAGCTTTCTATCTATGCACCATAAAAAGAAAAGTTCTTTAGATGAGCATTTATCAATTTCCATTTTATTAAACACAGTTAGGCACATAAATTTATGTAACAACAAATGCTCAGCACTCCAAATTAGAGAATTTGGTGCATTTTGTGAATCAAAATGTTCTTCACCCGTAAAGGTGTTACAATAAAGGTTAACATCAAAATTGGAATGATCATCTAAAATTTTTACAATCGATAAATCAAAAAATTCACATATGGTAGAATAATCAAGTTTAAAAACATTTCCATTTATACCTAACTGTTATGAAAACTCTAAAGATAGGGTGGAAGAAATAGGTACATCGCACTGAACAAATCTATTCCACCCTATGTTTATAGCTACTTGTTCAAGTCAACATCTCACTCCTATATTTTCTAATACTTCAAAATCTAAATACCTAGGGGTAACTATTGCTCTACTCCGAAAGTCACAGAAACGTGCACCTTCTTCTTCTGAGTAAATCGAAAATAGGGCCTGATAGGTTGTCGCTAAGCTGGTTTTTCGTTCACCGAAAACTTAAAGGCGGAGCTCGCTGACCGATTACCTAACCCTCATTGTCTTTGGTAGAGCCATTATAAGAAGAAAATCTGTAGAAAATGGAAGAGAGTGAAAGTCATATTTTAGAGAGAGAAAATAAAATCCCAGTTAAATCCTTGTGTTTTTTAATGATGGATGCATAAAAAGAGTGAAGGAATGTAAGATTAATGGAAGGGAACGAAGAAAATACCAGTATAGATGAAGAATGAAGAGTTTTAGAGAGAGGGAGGAGAGAAAATCGTGTTCTAGAGAGAGAGGGATTGAAAATTTTAAAATTGGGTGAGAGAAAAAAGAGGGAGGGAAACTTAAGTTCCCCTCCAGATGGGATTCCCACAAGCGTGGGATTCCTCTCCAGAAGAAAACCCACATCTATAAGAATTGTGGTGATTCCCATAGACGTGGCATTCCTCTCAAGAAGCCTTTTGGATAGGATTTTCACGTCCATGGGAATCACCACAATTCTCGCAGACGTGGGTTTTCTCTCCATAAACTTTTTGGAGAGATTTCCCATCGTAGGTTTCACCACAATTTCCACGGACTTGGGAATTGGTGATCCTCAAAATCTCAAACCATCTTCTAAGCTTATATGCATTCTCTATGATCCCAAAACCATAGGTTGCCTCCTATATAATGCTTTTGTTACTGCCAGTAGCTCGACTCTCCTTCTAACTCGTGGCGGTTAAAATGATCGGAATGATTGTGATGCATAAACTGATCTTAGACTTTGTACAAGGGCTACCTTATTCTGGGCTCCACGTTCATTATTGTTTTCTTTTTTTTGCCTTCTCCTACGCATACGTTTCTTCTTAAATGATTTCCTAAGGTACTCAATAATTTCCCGTCCTTCTTGGAGTTTGGGTTCCTTGATGTCCGTCAGTGGTAGAGAAGAATGATAATTCTTTGTTGACACCTTGAATATTAACTGCTCCTGTCCTACTCTCAGCATTAACTCTCCCCTATCAACATCAATAATCGTAAAAGCCATAGCCAGAAATAGTCGTCCAAGAACCATCAAGGTTTCCTCATCCACTAATATCCAATATGTAAAAATCCATAGGGAAAGCAAATTTATCAATGTGTAGCTGTACATTCTTGATGATCCCCTTCAGTAAATGCACCATTCTGTCAGCCATTTTCACTAATTTCTTAGTCGACTGTAGCTCTTCTAGACCTAACTTTTAACTGAATAAGTATGGCATCATGTTAATACCTGCTCCTAAATCTGCAAATGCTTGATCTATCTTGACTCCATTTATATTACACAGAATGAAGAAGTCTCTTGGATCTTCTTTCTTTTATGTTATATGTGGACTTTCTTCTAACATGTGCTTGTTAACATCTACCTTCAATGATTACTTTAACATGAGCTTTGTCTGGAGTTGATTTGTTCTGTCTGTCATCTTGCTTAAATCCCCTTCCTTAGAATTTTGAGCTATTTCATTTGAAGACGGGTTCCACTGCGCAAAAAGTTTGTGTTAAGTCCAAATTGAAGTTCCCTATTCGGCTTAGTTACTGGTCGACTTAGCAGGAATTCCAACACTATTTGTTCTTCTTGCTTGTTTCCATCTTTCTCCCTATGTTTGCTTTCTTTTTTCTCTATCTGAGTAATGGCCATGATTCTTTGCTTTAGGTTCACGTCAGTGTTTCTTGGTAGACTAACTACATTTTGTGAAGATAAAGCATTAGCTAGTTGGCTTACCCAAACTTCCAGATTGTGTATGGATGATGCATGATTCTTCAAAATCTGGTAAAATTTTGCTTCCATCCTTTTCTAATTTTCCTTTTGGCTTGCATGCATCCTTTTATGATTCTCCTCTTACGATGCCAATTTAGATCGTAAGACCTCCATCATCTTATCCATCTTGCTTTCCAATGCTTCGATTTGATCTTGGTGGAAGCATGGTGGTCCTTGTTCTCTTTTTTGGAAACTTGCATTATTGTTACTATAAGAAAATTTCAGGTGGTTTTGCCAACCCAGATTATGTGTATTTGAATATGGGTTATTACCTCGTTGCAGCTGGCCTAAATAACTTACTTATTAAATCTTGCCAGCTTCCAATAGGAAACGTTTTGCTGAGCTATGGCTGTTCTCTCCACACAAACTCACATTATGTTTGTATTGCCATGACTGCTGAGGTAGACGCTCCTTGCATGTTGTTTAGCTACTTCGTAAGTACTGTGATCTGAGCCTCTGTAGGTATCATACCTTTTTGTTCCTTTTGTCCCTGTTTGCTCCTCTTGCTTGACCACATACAGCTGTTACGTGCCAACTCTTCCAAGAGATCATGAGCTACTTCCATTGTCTTACTTATTAGTCCTCTAGCTACTACATCTATTATGCCCTTTATGCTTGGATTCACTCCATTATAGAAAGTTTGAAGCAAAAATTCCTTCGGGAGGTTATGATGTGGACAACTCCTCTGAAGTTCTTTAAACCTCTACCAATCTTCAAAGTGAGATTTTCCATTGCTTTACTAGAAATTTGTTATCACCTTAATAATTTTGGTAGTCTTTGTCAATGGAAAATATTTAGTGAGGAATGCTTAAACGAGCTACTCATAAGTCGTGATATGGCATGGATTCAAAGAATTGTACAATTCTTTAGCCTGATCCTTCAATGTGAATGAAAACAGTCTCAGCTTCATTGTATCATTGTACATTCCATTGAATCTGAATGTGTCACAGATCTCCAAGAAATTTGCATTGTGTGCATTCAAATCCTTAATGGATAGCCCGTAGAACTGCAAACTATTTTGCAAAATATTGAGTTGTGCCAGCTTTATCTCAAAATTATTCGCCTGAACTACTGTTCTCGCCATTTATTGAGGACTAAACTCTGGCCTCATGAAATCTATCAACGTTCGATCTGGTCCTCCTTGCTCTCCTTCTTCAATAATATCTTGATTCGAAAAATTTAGATGCTTTGCCCTTCTTATTTCTCTTTTTTTGTTTTTAATGTCGGGAAATTTGTCTTCAAAAGCATCTTTTGTCCTCCGTGTGCTCCTTGTGTTCATGCACCTGTAAATACATAAGAAAAAGTGTTAAAAACTCTTAAATCAAAGTAATCTAAATTAAACACGATGCTCAACAGTTAATCCCCGACAATAGCACAAAAACTTGTCGAAGATAAAACCTATATACTTGTTTCACCCTCAAAAACTGCAAGCGAACAGGTCACAACTTGTAGTTAAAAAGAGTGGATATCGATCCCACAGGGATTAATGCCTAGACACCATTTAATTTAGGCACAACTTTGCTTGAAAAACGAAATTGTTTAATAAAAATAATCAGGGAAATTAAATTAAATTAAAATTAAAATTAAAATTAAAATTAAAAGACTAATGCAAACAATGGACAATATCGAAATTGTAGAAAATTTGAATTCAGAATCAAAATACTAGAGATTACTTTTTCCCTAATTTGTGTCCCTCTTATTTTATCGATTGAATTATGTCTCACCCTAGATTTACAAACATACTAATTACCCACTCTCAAGGTGTAACTATTTGTTCCTAATCGAATTAACAGGAATCAATTTTACAATCTCTCAACTCACCCAATGACTTTACCAATTCAACTAGTTATTAAACTATCCTATAGGTGATCATTTGACTAGTTGAGATCTCTATTCTAACTATTCAATTAACATGATGATTACTAGTTTATAGGTCACCAGCTCTTGTTGTACAATATGTTGCCAACACTCGTTATACGATCTTACTTGAATTTTATCTCACTCACTCTCTCAATTTGATGCAAGATGACATTTAAAAACAACAATCAACAGAGACAATTGCATTCAATTCAATAAAATAAGAGTTCTACAAAATATTTCAAAAGCAATCCTTAAAATAAAATCAGCCTAACATAGTCTCCATAACGTCATCAATAATCAAATAAACCACTTTTACAGAGAAAGGAAGAGGTTAAAATGACATAAAATTGAATAGAAAGACTCCTTCTCTTCTTTGCCAAAATCTAGAATTTTGGTGTTGATGTGTTATTTTGCCCAATCTTGATGATGATCCTTGTCTTCAATCCTTCCTTGATGCTCCAAGTATGTGTTCTTCACTCAAGAATTAGCATTAAATATTTTTAAAGAATCACCAAGATAACATGACCAGCTATACAGACTCGTGTTAAAAAAGTTAAGGTTTCAAGTTTAGCAAGAAAATAAGGCTAGAAAAAGAAGCTTTTAAACAAGAAATAGTGCGAAAGCATTGGAAATTCGATGGAGAACTATTTTTCATTGTTATTGATCAAGGTTTACATCATTATTTGAAAGATAGAACAAGATTCTAACAAGATCCTCTACGGATTCAAAATTAAAGATTCAAGATTAAAAACAGTGATATGTTTATATTATTCTCTTTATTGATTTTATATTTTTATTCATTAACTAAATAGATTATAAATTTAGGTAGAATAGACCTAGAATGTAATATATTTTGATTCTCAATTACGTTTAATGAAGATTGAGCCTTAATGAGATTTATCCATATTTTTATAACTAATTAAATTGACGGAGTGAAAGTGGCAACTTCAACTACATGATTCATGCACCAAGATTAGGGAGATAAGATGTATGAATAGATCTCAAAATGAGTAAAGAGGGTTAAACCTAATCCATTTGAGAGAAAGCCTCAAGATCTTCTTATGTTATGGTAAAACTTATCAAGAAAGTTCTTATAGCTGATTAAAGCATTCTTAAGTTTTCTAAAATTAAAAGAGATTTTAGTTGATCAATATATGGATAAGGGTATAATCTCTTAAGAGAGAATATAATTTAAGGTAGGAACTTTTACTAGTATAAGAAACTAGAAATGTTCATTAAACTAAGGGAAAGTTAAATATATTAAAGTTTTAAAGGATTTGATATCTAATTTTAGCTCATTTATAGATTGAATTGTTCATGATCATAACTTTGCTCTGGTATTTAGATTTTTTTCTTATTTAATCATCCATAATTACTGGTCTAGCTTATTATCTTCTTGAATAATGAGTATATTAACTAACATATTTTTTTCTTATTCAATCATCCATAATTGTTGGTCTAGCTTATTATCTTATTGAATAATAAGTCTATTAACCAACAAATCTTATGCATAATCACTTGTACTGACTATAATCATATTTTTGTAAACAATCATCCCACCTTATTTAATCCCTCTACTTATCTATAACCTTAACTTTTCTTGTCAAGATCCTTTTTTGAATGTATGGTAATCCTAGTATCAAAAAATGTGTGTTTAACTTAAATTCTCTCTCCATCTTTCCTTCTAAAAAATTTAGAGACATTTATTTTTAAGATTAACTTCTATGTGCCTCTGATCCCATCTTGGTAGCTTAAAGGAAAGGCCCACTCTTGATTTTAAAAAGATTAAACACATCACTTTCTAAAGTGAGTTACAAAAGATTTAGATCAAGGCTTGTAATTAAAGTTTTCTTTTCCTTTATTCAGCTCATCTTTTCCCAATCTCATATTTGTGTTAATTTCCTTTTTTAGATTTTTTGTGTACATGGTTTTGATTCTATTTTTTAAAAAGTGGGTTTTCTGTAATGTTTTTGAGTTTGACATTTTACTTTTTTTCCAAATTGATTCTCGTTTCCTACTATTTCTAGATTTGATCCATAATTCTTTAGGTATTTGTAGACATCATGATTTATACTGACTTGATTTTTTAGTTGCTATATTTACTTTTCCATCATCTACATATGATTGAGCAAACATACGAATATAATCACAACTGTTGGAAGAATGTTTTCCTTTTCCCCTTTCTTCTGGTCCCTTTTTTACATGATCTATAACACTGGACTCTCTAAGCCCTTTTGTATTGTTCTGTACTTAGAGATACTACTATATATGGATATATACATGGTTGTATATGAGTTCAAAAATGTATTTGAAACCTTTCGGTATATATGCCAGTGATACGTAATTTTATATGCCCTTACATGAACTTATAGTTAATCAGACTGCAAAATCTTGGAGATTTCTGACACATAAGCTTCTAAGTGTGTAAAGTTGAGTCCACTAGATGGATATGGTCATGGTGACGAAGCAAAATGCGTTGTAATTCCTTAAAGCTGATTAGACAAGATTTATACAGTTATTGGACACTTAGACAGCTTAATTAGAAAAGTCGATATATATAAAGGATTTAAAATTAAAATTTCAATTCTTTGAGGACCAATATGTAATTTTATAAAGTTAAAGGCCTTAATTATAATTTTCAAAAGTTCGGGGATGAAAATGAAAATAAAATTTTTGGTCATTCTCAAATTTTGGGCTTAATTGAAATTTTAGAAAAAGTTTGAAGGGTACAATGGTAAATTCACATAAGCTAAGGACAAAAAGGTAAATTCATCATGTTTGGTTAAAGAAGAGTCAATATTCTAGACCCTTCTTCCTTGTGTGTGGCCGTACAGCTCACTATTTAGCATCAAAACACTTTGTTTTAATTAAAAGAAAGGAGAAGAAAGGAGAAGAGAGGAGAAGAAAAGCAATTTCGGCCAACACCCAATTTCCACCATTTTTTTGATTCTCCAACCCAAACCAATGTGTTCAAAGTTAATTTGGGATGAAGGAACTCAAATATATCATTATATTTAAGAAATTCTCAAAGGATTTTAAGATATCACCAAAGGAAAGTTTAGGCAAATTTTGTCCCATCTCTCTCTACATTATGATTTGAGTTTGGTGTTAAGATATGTTATTCTCCATGCTTTAATATGCATGAAATATGGTTTATATGAATGAAATGAGTCATAGAGAAGTCTCCTTAAGCCAAAATTGAGATACCCTCTCTTTGGTGAAAGTTTGTAAAATTTTTAATAACTTTTGAAATTGGTGGTTTAAATGAAGGGAATTGGATTTAATGGAGTGGTGAAATGTGTTATTGTTTGGAAGTGCTTGTTATATAAGAAGATAGGAGCATGAATTAAAGTGAAAAATTCTTGAAAATATGATTTGAAAGTCATGCACATTAGGTGTTTGATAAAATGTAAGGGCTTAAGATTTAAGAATTGTAATGGCGTGAATTGGAAAGAGGTTTTCATGTTTACTTAAAGTAAAATTATGCATAGATTGATGAGTAGTGACCTAATATGCTAGCATGAAAATGTGCTTAATTTGCTTTGAAATCAGTAAGTATTGGATCAAAGGCATGAAATGCCTTCAAAAATGCAAAAGAAGGCGTATGTGAATAATAAGGGGAGTAATCATATAAAAAGCTCAATGGCCGAATTCTATAGCTTAAAAACAATCATCTTGTGTTTTATAGACTTACGTGATGGTGTATAAACATTAGATACATGTTTGAGTAGTAAATACATTGCATATTGCATGCATAAAGGCCAAGGAGCTATGGATCAATGTGTTGGAGTTATATAAATATAGTGCCTTGAAAATTAAGCGTATTTACATATAGCTTAATTTTCTTCCAGTTACTTTTGTAATGAAAATATTTATTATTAATAAAACAAAAGAGTTTGGTTTTATTTATATGAACATTATATATATCTAGTCATAAGGTATCAAGATTCTTTTGTAAGTAATATACATATACATAGAGATGTATGGGAAACTTGTATACTATTAGAATCTAAATTAGTTGATTCACAGTTGAATAATCAAGTTAGTCACTTGATTATAGTTTAGACTGTAGTGTTACGATTTATCTCCGTGTAAGTAAAAGAGTTTACTTCAAAGGAATGATAAGTTTCATATCAAGATAGTAGTTGACTATTGATAATGGTACTATTAAATGAATCTTTAATCAAGTATGTTTTAAAGAATAAAGTGGGTTGTTACTTTAATCTCAAAATATAGACCTTAGCATTCTTTTATTATGAACTACAATCTTGATGAATGGTGAACACATATATGCTTCATTATAATTCTTGATATGATTGGAATGAATTTGTACAGAGTATCAATCTAGTGTCTGCATGTTGGAATTATTGATTGAAACATGTATCAGGGAACATTCACTCAAATAAAGAGTTTATAGTGATATCATCACTTCTAGATATTTTATGGAGATTGGTGATTAAACTGGCACTAGTAGTTTGATGGACTAGCTACCCATTAAGTCTTAACACCAAGATGAGATCTTGTGTGTTAATCACCATATAGTGTAAAATGGGATATCTAGAAGGAAAAATCAATATAAGGGCAAAATGGTAATTTTACCCTTTATTGAGTGGATGGCTCTAATATGGTACATTATAAAGTTTGCAATTGGACATCTTATTTGAAACAGTATTCTCATAATACTTAGTAATTTAAGAGTTCAACCAATTGTCTTTAGGGGAATGACATCTGGTTAATAAGCTGGAATTAATTCTAATGAGATTAAATTTATTCCGGGCTTATTGGAGCTTGAATTATATAAGTTGAATTAGATTCCCCATTTGACTTCTAGTAAGGTTATCGAACAAAGTAAGAAATATAAATAAAGTTTTAAAACCCATGATTGAATGTTGGGCTTACTTTAATTAGAAGCCTAAATGAACATTTAATATTGGGCTTGACTTTGGTTTGATTCGATTAATTATATTAATTAAATTAAAACAAAGTTATTAAAAAACGAAGGAGGGCATATTTCAGTTTTTTATACCTAAAGGTGTAGCTGCGCATTTAGAATTGAATTGCTAAATTAAAGATGGTTTTTATCATGGTTTATCATCATTTAATGGAGTAATGATATTATCATTAAATTGTTTAATTGTTGTCTTTTAATGATGACCTGTAATGTAATCTTTTAGCATTTGATTAGACCCAAGTTTTCTACGTTACTTAGTGATGTTTTCATGGTTTTTGTTATACTTTTTGGCCCTTTTTATTGGATATTGTGCTTAATTTAGCTTAAGACTGCCTGTTTTGAATTAATGTAGTTTGAGGGTAAATTTGTCATAATTAGTTAGTAATTGCACCCACTTGGTTTCTAGGACAATTGATATAGCAAACTATTGCTTTTTGTTGTAGGACACTCAAAACATAGAGCCAAGAGTGAAGACCAAGAAGGGTAGTAGTTTAATCCATGGTTTAGCTATGAATTTATAAATTCCTAGGTCTAGGATTTGTAATTTATTGTTGAGCTACTTGATTATAGTTTTAATCAAATGTTGGATAGTCATCATATGTAGTTTGGATTGGTTTATGGAGAACTTTGAGCTTAAATATACAAAGTTTCATATATGTCTATTTGTAATCTTTTTGATTCTCTCTTATCTTGCATGTTTATGTTTGATTTGATTCTAGATTTCATTTGACCTATTGCATTGGCTGATCTTACTACACACACTAAGAGCTCTTAACAAGATCTTAAGGAATAGAGTCCCATTGATTAAGATCCTGGACTTAAAGAGTATATTAAGGTTTACCATTCTGAAGCTTAGTGATTTTTACTCTCGTTGAAATCAATTTTGAGCTATGATAGCCAGAGCTTAATTTCAAGAGGATTCTATCACTATTTATTCTCCTATTTTTCATCTTTCCATTTTCTATATCCCTAAAAATCCAAAATTAAATTTTACAATTGAATTTAGTTCAATCAATGGTTTCAAAAATCAACACCCCTTTTCCTAATTAGCTTGTATAGCATGGTATACAGGTTAACTTAGGTCCATTCATTCTAGGTTTTGATTAAGTGAATGACCCGAGATTGTACCCTATAGTGCAATACTTGGATTATTTGGATTTAACCTCCAAGGGCTTAACAATCAGGTTTGAATCAAATGGCACCATTGTTGGGGAGCCAAGAAATTGGTTCTATAGGTTAACTTAAGTCCATTCATTCTAGGTTTTGATTAAGTGAACGAACCAAGGTTGCACCCTATAGTGCAATACTTGGATTATTTTTATTTAACCTCCAAGGGCGTAATGACTGGGTTTGAATCAAAAGCCACATTCCTTCACTGTTGCCAATATCTGCCATCATTATGGTCTTCCCCCATTTTGCCACTGCCGTTACGACCAACTTATCTATAACTACCCTATGGCCAATGCTGCCTGCACCCTCTATCAATAAGGCATTGACTGACATTGACCACGCCACGTTGAATTCTACCTTAAACAATTTGATTTGTGACCAAAGGCTTGTCCTTGGCTACACTTGATTTGTAACAACATCATTCCCACCTCCCACCTAGCTAACATCACTAAGGGCCAAGCCCTCCACATTTACCTCCTAATGACAGGTCGTTCGGTCAACATAGCTAATGCTATCACCTCCACCCTCCATAACTCCATCAATACACCCAAACTCACCAACGCTATAACCTTCCCTCACCTTGTCTCTAACATTTTCTAGGCCCATGACGTCCCTGAGTTTAATAACAACAACTATTTTGACCTATCCCTATGAGGTATGACCACCTTAAATAACTTGCCTTTAAGCCACCACCCCTCCCATACCTATTTCTGATGTTGGTACAACCCTAGCAGCCAGTGTCCTAGCTGAGCAAGGCTAGTTAGCTTAGGAAATCCCTAAGTCTGTCACTTTAGAGACCCTTGCTGGCAAGATCGACAGACTTTCTGTTGATCTCTGCCAACTCCGCATTGCTCTCTTGTAGGACATATGTTATCGTCGTCACATAGATGCTTTGATCACTAACCGCTTACAATTCCAATTGCCTTTTGATGAGGATGAACTGATCAGCGGCATTGGCATATTTGGGGTGGGCACATCTAGAGCAGGCCCACCTACCACAGGATTGTTTGGGTCTGAAGCTAATCATCCTATAGACTAGTCTTAAGTCTTTTTGTTTTCTATGATGTTGTTTTATTCTTGAATCTTTATGTTTTCAGTCTTGAGTCTACTAGATACTTTGTTAACTTTTCCAATATTATTTTCCATGAATTGCTCTGGCTTGTTCTAGATGATGTAACTTATGTCATTAGCTATTGATAGCCCTGTTGTTTTGTTGATTCTTATTGTATTTTGATTGCCCCTTGTACTTTATCTTCCAGTTGCTCTACTCTTTATATTCACCACATGATTGTGCTTTGAATGTTTCAACATTGAGGGAAATATTGCATTTAAGTGTGAGGGAGGAATTTCTATTTTTCAATTCAGCAAAAAGCTTCTTTATACAACATTCTTGGCCACTTAAGTACTTTTGAACAGGTCATTTATGTGATATCTTTAAAGTTTTGAACTTGGTTTTTTAGGTGAATTTGAAATTACATGGCATTTTTCCACCTTTTCCATATCTCTGCCACCTTTCGCTGTGTCCATCTTCTGGTCTTGTAGGGGCAAAGCTCCCCAGTTTTCACAATTTTTCTTCTCGGGCATACTTTATCTCTATAAAAAAATCTCACTACTTTTATTGCCACCCTTTAACAATTCTCCCAAATTAGATCCTTAATACTTCTATATTTTGAAAGTTTTGAAATTTTCAAAGTTTTACATGTGCTTTTGGAAAACCATCCATGTTTTTAAATGATAGTAGATTTTGGCTAATTCCATTTTCAATGTTTTCAATGAGAGGTAAGTGAGGGTAAGCTAAGAAAGTGGTGCTATGCATTTTTAAACCTTGAGATTGCTTAATTGAGACACTGACTATGTTGGAAGGATATTTGGGCCTGAATTCTTTTATTTGTGTGTATTTGCTTAATTTTATATCTATCTAGAACTTGTTTTAATTCTTAATCAAGGCTTGATGAGTTAAATTTTATGAATATGATAGAGGCATTCATTTCAAAACCTTTCTTACCTAAACATGAGCCCCAAACACTTAACTATTGCTAGCCCCTTGAACCATCTTTTTGAGTGCATGCACATTTTTATAAATTGAGTTAAATATTTTATCTCCATTTTTCTAAGTTTAAGTTGAACTTTGTGGACGGTAGGACTCATGGGTTGGCTAAAAAAAAAAGGAGACTTCCTCTTGTCGGGAAATACGAGTCAACCACTGCTAATACTCTGATGGCTTAGGCTAGATATGTTATGTTGCAGTGTCTTTTACCAGACCAGTGTGATGTTGTGCTGCTACCATAGTTTATAAGTATTAGAAGTTTTTAACTATTTTTGTTGGTAGTAAAGAGTAAACGAGGAGATCTTTAATACTTCAACTGTAACAATTTTGAATTTCCTAATTAATTTCATCGAACATTTGAAGAATCTTATTTAACTCTGAATTATGACATTTTTTTGAGAAACTATTTTGAAGTATAGAATTTAATTGTGTTAAAAAAATTTGGAAATAGAAATAAATAGAAAAAGAAATGCTGCTATGTTAGAATTTTAATTCTTTTCTTTACGATAGCTAATGCTGGTTTCATGAGGAGAATAATTATGACGCGTGTTACTTATCTTGTTCTTTTATTCCATCCATTTCACTTGGCCTTCATTCACCATTACAACCTTGAAAGTCCTCTTGATTTACAAAATTATGGTTCTTGTAGTGGAGAAGTAGAACTATCACAAGCTTCTGGTAGAGAATGAAATAAGCAGATTTTAGTGTGAAATTATCCCAAAACAAGTGAGTTGAGAAATAAACAGTTTCCCTTGAGATAAATCCATTTTGCTCAATCTCTTGGATTATAGTGTTTATCTTCTTAATGCTCCTTTAGTCTGCTTTGGTTGATTTTTGACAACGTGGTTTTACTAATTTTCTGCTCTCATTTTTAGGTATGATCGGTATTTTCTTTCTATTTGACTTTTATAAGCTTTGTCCAAGAGTAAAAATGTCTAAGTATAGTGAAATTTGATTGAACCCAAGTTTTCTATATTATTTAGTGATATTTTCATGGTTTTTGTTATACTTTTCGGCTCTTTTTGTTAGATATTGTGCTTAATTTAGCTTAAGAGTGCTTGTTTTGAATTAATGTAGTTTGAGGGTAAAATTTTCATAATTAGTTAATAATTGCACTCACTTGGTTTCTAGGAAAATTGACATTGCAGCTATTACTTTTCATTGCAGGAAACTCAAGAACTAGAGCCAAGAGTGAAGAACAAGAAATTGCAAGTCATAAGATCAAGAAGGAAGACCTCTCGGGAAAAGTTAGCCGCGGCAAAACCTTCGAATTAGCAACCCAGACCCGGACCAGTTTTTGGAAATTTCACTTACCCATTTGTACAAACCGACCCGAATACCGATTTAGAAACTCCATTTCAGGATAACTGGGGGGGGGGGGGATTAAAGGAGAGTAGCATCTATTAACCCTCTCTCATCTTTCTCTCATCTAGCCCTAATTTCTTCCCTTTTTTTTTTCACCGTCAAAACTCCACCATGGTGCAATGCGTGGCTAGGCATTTCCTTTCCTCTTGAAGATGTAGCAATGACTGGAGTTCAATGAGCTTAAAAGGGGAGTAATTTAATCTAAGCTATGAATTTATAAATTCCTAGGTCTAGGATTTGTAATTTGTAGTTAAGCTACTTGATTATAGTTTTAATCAAATGTTGGATATCATTATGTGTAGTTTGAATTGTTTTATGGAGAACTTTGAGCTTCAATATATGAAGTTTCATATATGTCTATTTGTAATCTTCTTGATTCTCTCTTATTTTGTATGGTTATGTTTGATATTGAGACGATTTTGGATTTCGTTTGACCGATTGCATTGGCTGATCCTACTACACACACTAAGAGCACTTAATAGGATCTTAAAGAATGGAGTCCCATTGATTAAGATCCTGGACTTAAAGAGTACTTTAAGGCTTACCCTGGACTTAAAGAGTACTTTAAGGCTTACCATTTTGAAGCTCAGTGATTTTTACTCTCGCTGAAATCAATTTCGAACTACAATAGCCAGAGCTTACTTTCAAAAGGATTCTATCACTGTTTAATCTCTTATTTTTCATCTTTCTGCTTTCTATATCCCTAAAAATACAAAAATACGTTTTACATTTTAATTTAGTTCAATTAATGATTTCAAAAATAAAAACCCCCTTTTCCCAATTAGCTTGCCCAATATGGCATATAGGTTAACTTAGGTCCATTCATTCTAGGTTTCACTTAAGTGAATGACTCAGGGTATACCCTATAGTGCAATCCTTGGATTATTTTGATTTAACCTCCAAGGGCTTAACAATCAGTGTTGAATTAGCATTCATTTTATTAAAGAAAGGTAAAGGTGCATTTGATGTATTCTGTCTTCCTTCTTTCATCCATAATCGAAAATGAGAAGGTCTCATTTAGGATATTGGTCTTTTCATATAGCCATCTTAAACATATGAGAAGAGTCTTATTTATTGGCTTCATTATGAATGACTAAAGTGATGCATTGGATGCACATCACATCTTTCTTTCACAATCACTGAAATTGACTAGTAGAGGAAGAAGTCATCTTGCATTTTGGTTTTTTGACTCATTCTATGCTCTCATGCATGCATAGCCGAAACTTGAATGAGAAGAGCCTCATTTTTTGGCTTCTTTCTTCTAAAAAAAATCTCTTCAAAAATATTTCTTCTCCTTTTGTTGGACCCCGAATTTTTGATGAAAAATAGAAATATTAAAATGAATTTAAATGAGAAATTCCTCGAATTTGACTTAAATCAAAAAGTTGACTTTTTGATTTAAGTCAAATTCGAGAAAATGATCAACGTGAAACTTGTAGCCTCTGTCGAGAGCTTTTCGTGGACATAAAGTTTTCTATTTTTCGATGTCGGGATTGGGAGATATGATTTTCTGAAGATATGCTTTGTTTTGAAAATGCTATTAAGTATAGATTT